>VOPJ01011538.1:0-114472 GCA_014673585.1 Semibalanus balanoides
GCAAGATGCGCCGCATGAGTAAAAAGTGATTTCAGAAATACATCAGGGAGGCCTGTCAGCCTCCCCGCTTCCGTAAGGCGATGATCAATTTTCAAGCTGGCTACATATTAAGCTAGCCTTGCCGAGTTCCGAAAAAGGCGACGCAAACGATATGACGCGAATATCGGCCCCCTAAAATACCTAGCCTAACCAAATACGCACTATAACAAGGAAATCCACATGAAAAATGCTGCAAATCCTTAATCACACGCAGACAAAACGGATATACATTTTTTCGTCATTTCTGCTGACCCCCTCAAGAATTATCGGTGACGCCCCTGCGAGTTGGTATGAAATAAACGTGGTTATTACTAACGTGTGTATATGCTACGAAAAGCGGTGTTCTGTGTGTTTTAATGTGAATTTTCCCCGATTTTTAATTATTAAAAAAAAACACACAAAAAAAAACGATTTTTTCCCCATTTTTATCTAGAATGCCAAAATGAGTGAGAAGCCCCAAATTCGTGGGAAAAAAATGGGGGTACCTTATTGCTAAAAAAAAAGTTGCCCCCCCAAACCGAGCGGGCTGGATCCGCCCCTGAAACAATGGCACCGTTGTTGATCGACAAGAACTTATAGAAGGACGCGATTTAGTGATTCGGCTCGGACCATCCTATGCTAGTAAATCTGCTTGGCCCAATTGGGCGGATCCAGTGAGGGGAGGGAGGCAAGTGCCCAATTGCTCCCATAACGGACTTTAAATCGGCGCCGAAATGACATGTTTCCTGATATATAAAGACAATATAAGCAACTTTTGCAAAGGAGGATGGGTTTTAAAACAGATAGCAATGCATATGCAAACGGAATCTGATGAGTTTCAGAGTTGTGCTTAAATACTTTTTTGGGATTTGCCCCCACCCCCCACCAAATCCACCCGTGCAAGATCCGTCAATGCTGCGGCCTGGTGTCCAGATTCTTAACCAAAAGACAACAAAAAAAAAAAAAAAAAACGATCGCTTAACATACACACAAGCCAATGGCTGTTAAAAGATTGGGATTACATAACAATTTATTATAGAAAGTGATTGGGATTTGACAAAACATTACTATAAATGTTCATGTTCGCACGTTACACCAAAATCTTGTAATAGTTTACTCTTGCTATCCCGCTGCTAACTGCTTGGAGTTAGCATCACGCTGCTAACTACTTGGAGACGTTCCTCGCATGGAACTTGTAACCATCAATCCATATATAACTCCATAAGAACATCAACATGTTTTGTTGGCTGTTGCTATGAACGCTTCCTGGCCTACAACGGAATGTCGGAGGTAATATGACTCAAAGTGCTAAAAGCTTCCTTCCTGACAAAACTTGTCTTGGTCACAATCAAACAACACAATCTGAATAATGATGTCGTATTTACAGTCAACGCCACATCCTGATAAAAAGAAACAAAACACGTCTATTATTGCCAAATTGTAACTTCTGCAAACTCGGTTACATTAGCATAGACGGCTTTTGATATGGTCGTCATTATGCTCATTCATTTTGAAACAGCGCGCCGTTTCGTTTGCCGAAGGCGTTATTCTCAAACGGAGTTTCCCCGGAGTTTCTTCGGAATCGCCTCGGTTATTGCGATTCTTTTGCAAATAGTTATCAGAGCATAATCCTTGCAGCTTTGTTTGCCATAAACATAAAACCGGGATACCGACATCATGTGCGAGCTTGGCTGGTAACCGGTCAAACGGGGTCTCAACTTGGTACTGCAGTTAGCTGTATACCTATGCTTCAACATTGTTTGGGTCGGACACACAGAGCACTCCGAGGATTTTACACACGAAACGCAAAGGAATTTCGAATCGCCAAAGCACCTATGCCTAGGAATGCGAATATGTGAAAACTGAAAACGGGAATAGCCAGAATCCTACCTCAAAGACCAGGAAATTCTGAGAGACATGGACCAACGATAGGTGAAATCGTTAAGGGTCTGTGACGTCATTGTATAAGCTGTGCCTGTTACCTATTGTCAACGACTGAACTAACATGGTGCTTCGCCTTCCTGCATAAATCGTTATAGATACCTACACACAAATTTATGTGTAAAACTGTGCTTTATACTTATATTCATACCAGAGGACCGTAAGCAGTTTCTTTCCGTGCGGTAGTCCCGTTTAGTGATCAAGCATTAGCGGAGGCGAAAACGTGCGCGCTTGACGCAAAGCGATCTGAATCAGTGCGTTGATTCTGCGATAAACGTGTCAATTTTCAGGTAAAGCGTGGCATACGGCAGACTTCCGGTCTGCAAAGCGGCTAGCTGCCAGACAAACTGTTATAGGTGTGCTAAAATAAGATATCCGGTGTGCTAAAATTAGATATTCGATAGCGTAGGATATTCGTGGGGCCGGACGCAGGAAATGTAACTGATGGAGACAAACTAAAGATTGGGAACGGTTAGCGATATCGTCTCAGTGGCCATTTTCCTAATATCCCGGTTGAATAAAAGGAAATTTACATGTGTACCTACCTAAATGATTCATGGGAATTAATGCATGTATAATATCCCAGTATAAATCACCCACAGTGGTATGGAGTTCGGATAAATGTGGGGAAAACGTCCCTCTGGGTAAAACGCCCCACGCCTAGAAATTAGGATGCACATTTGCCTTCCTTGAAGGATCCTCAGTACTTATTGATGGATCCATTACACAATCTTATGATCGCCTACTACTTTGGTCGCTTCTTCCGAGACGAATTCGCCAATGGACACCAGAGTGAGTTCTTCCCTTACGTGTTGTGTACTGTCTTCTTGTTTTTGCAATTAGTTCATAAGGTGCTAGTGCCTTATATATGTGGGTCAATACGGTTACATTGGTATCACTGATTGGTATCTAGACTAAATTAACTTTCTTGTGGTTCCAAAATGTTGCAGCAGCAATGGCGCACATCCTCGCTATGTGCAGCAAACTTGATTTTGAGGAGTGAGACAAAACGCCCCAGACCACCCGAGGTAAAACGTCCCCGGTACAAAACCATATTAAAGGGACACTGCCAGTTGCCACCTTCCAAAAAGTTCTCAAATGTACGCCGTTTGTGGTGCAAAATATCTGAGTAAATTGCCGCCGAACCGATCATGACATTCGTTTCTCACAAAATTGCTCAAATTTCATGAAAAAATGCGTTTTAATATCTTGGCTGATGACGTCATATGAGGGTATATTTTTGGAAAAAAAGAAAACTTCACGCTGCCATAAGTATGACTAGTGTTATGGTAATGATATGCCAACGTAAAATCAAGTCGGACTGCTAATCTAAACATTTAGTAAAAGAGAGACGACGACATCGGAACAGGCCCCCATTCAATAACATTAGGGACTAAGGATATCGTACAGGTGTCAAAATCAAGGCTTCGAATTCCTCGCCTGATTCCGACCTCAGTGGTTTAAACTAATAAACACCATGCTAATTTGCAATGCCAACCGCAAGCCAAAATGGCTATCTCAACTCAAATTATAAGTTAACCGTTGGCAGTGTCCCGTTTAATAGCGGCCGAGGATCAAAACACCCCCGCGAGTGCCTTTAAAGGGAATATAGCACCTTGGGGGAAAAGTATCAGACTGATTGGAGACAGAATGCCCTGATTCAACGGTCCTGGCCATTCATTTTTGCGAAAAAGTAAGAATTTTGTTGTAATTTGACAACAAATAGTAATATGTTTAACATGTGACCGTCAACACCAATCTATGAACAAGTCACCAAAAGCGAGATATAAGTAGTACGTCACAAAGGAGGCATCGAACGGCAAACTTTGCGCCCGCAGTGGACACTGCTGTGCAGCCGATCCGCCAGATGGTGCACCGGTCCCAGGCGCTTTGAAACGCGACTGGCTTGGTCGAGCGCGCTCGCTCGCGCCGAGTGAGTGGCCGACGTGGGGGCACGCATACGTGGAACCACTACTGTGCCGAGCGCCTTGCCGACCGTTCGGTGGCGGTCGGGCGGACGCAAGGTAACTTGAAAATACTGGCGGACGGTTCAACAAGCTGCAAGTGACGGTCGGCAATCACAGTGGAAGAGCTATGAATCGACGTATGCGATAATCGTCATCGGATTTGTGAGTTGATAAAACTATGACCTACATAATCACCAACGGTTTTTTGGTTTGAAAACTCAGCAACTAGGTCGCTTTGGGGGAAAAATTTCGGATGGGGCTTCCTCAGCACACCCGACAATCTGGCTATCTTCAAATTAAAAAACTCAAGTTAAAGGTTGCTATTTCCCTTTACCGCGACGCCTAGTGTCACTGCTGACGTCACTCATCACGTATTTTCAGAGATAAACGTGGGCCAACCAATACCCGCTGCCAGTGAGCCACGAACGCGGAACGCTGTACCCACTAGGCTCCCGCGAGTACCAGCGTGTGGCATGCGTCTGAGTCCAGTGACCCTCGATGACTTGTGTATTACTTTAGAGTCAATGTTGTCATTGAGATCAACCGGAACTGACGGTGTGAGTGTTAATATGCTGCAGAGGTTTTCCCTGGTTTATGTTATGCCTTACTCGATATCATTAATTATATTCTGATCACGGGAGTAGTGCCAGCGAGCTGGAAGCATGCGATCGTCATGCCCATTATATAAAAGGAGGCGATATATCAAATGCCGCGAACTGGAGGCCGATTTCAACACTTCCTGCAATCACCAAAGTAATTGAACCATTTGTGCATACTCAAATCAGTTCATACTTCGATCGCAGCCATTTGTTTTCTTTGTCGCAGGCATGGCTATCGTCGACAGCGTTCCACCGAAACAGCTCTCACTGTTTTTACTGATCGGGTCTGTCGTGTGATGTATTGTCGAGAAATTAGTTTGTTGGCGTTCCTCGACCGCTCAAAATGTTTGGACGTTATCAATCATGACAAACTGATAAAAATGCTGCGCATGTATGAAGAAGACACCCATTGGCCGACAGATTATTTTTCCGAGCACACGCAGCAGGTGAAGACAGGCACAATGGACAGTGGTGCGATTTTCTCAGAGTCGCTGCCAAATACTACCGGGGCGGGTTGTATCAGAGAGGTAGCACTTGAGATGTTTAATGTTTCCCATCTTTGCGAACGATATCGCACCTTGTCACCAGAGTGACCTCAGACTGATCAGTACCAGTTTTGGCAGACGAACACGCTAAGCATTCTTAAGTGAGTGGTCGAAACGTGAACCGCTTTCTGAGACTCAAACAACCAACAGTAATACGCAATATCAGCGCAACTCATAGACTGTTCGGCGAAACACGTCCAGAAGTAGAAGCTAAACCAAGTGAAACTTAACCCAAAGAAAACTCAGCTTCTTGTGCTGGGTACTAAGTCAATGCTTTAAAACATGCCGTTGACATCACGGTAACTATTGAAACATCAAGCTTTCACTGAAACCGAAAAAGTTGAAAACTTGGGACTGGTCATTGATTTGACAATCACATGACTTTCGAGCCGTACATTAATCAATCTAGTCGCCTAAGTGTACGGGAAAATTGCTCGCTTTAATGCACGGCCGCCATGTAGGCCCTCAGTGCACATTGCTGCAGATCGTCGATAGTCTTAATAATGTTCATCGATCTGATATTGCCCGTCTGTTTATGTAACATATCCAGTTGCACCGTGTGCAGAAGCTAGTGAAACTTTTGTACCCGCGTCATCGCTGGACAAATAAAATGAGGACAGTATAATCGTGTGAACTAGAGTGCCTTGGATATCTTGACATCTCACAGTTTGTGTCGAGTACCACCAGCTAACTTGAACGAAAATGATCGGGGGCGAAAAATGGTCGGCCGCTTATATGTGAGAAAAATCCGGTATTCAGTGAGGACTCGCTTCGCGCTCGCTCGTAACCAGTAAGACGGCTTAAACGGCGAAGGACGAGCGAACCCGAATAAATCCGCGTCAATTTATCACCCGCCCAACGGACTTCTGGTTCGCTGTGGCGAACCAGAATTCCTGCGACATATATTCCAACGCGATCATCACGACCAAGCAATACTAGGCAGATCGGGCAGCTGCGATTGCCTATAGTGAGGCAGGGAAACGCAGACTTGTCTATGGAGATGCGAAATTGTTACAACAATCTACTTGCAGCAATGTAGGACACCATCCACATGTCACGTTTTATAGCCAATCTTACTCATATGGTCGGAGCGAACCACGAGTGATAGCATCATGTGCTCGGAATTAATTGTGGTATGCACATTGTGTTAGCATGTGTATGTGTGTGTGTGTGTGAGTGTTTGCCTGTGCCGCGCCCCTACATCCGCTCTATTGATAATGTTGACATGGCAATGGGCAGCTGAAAAGCCTTGCATCCACGAGGATTGAGCCGCAATTTACGAATACAAATACGAAAAGCGTACGAGCCCCAAAACGAAACAAAATCCTCACCTTTGAAGGCCTTACATTGCATATTATATAAAAGTAAATGACACAATGTGACAAGTTTTGTGGGTATAATAATTGTGTCATGTGCCCGTCTTTCCTTCCTACATTATTACCGCTTTATCATTGTTTTACTTTTTTTGAAAAAAGGGCAAATTGAAAAAAGGCATTATAATCGTTATGCGCGTATTCAAATTGTTATTTAAATTGCCAATACAAAAAACAAATTTATCCAAAGTAAATCGTCATTTGCAACACAATTTTGTAATGCTCCACAAAACGTTCGTTTTTCGGTGGACATAATTTCAGGGTTAATTGGTGAAATAACTTTGATCAAAAGGAATAGCCTCAGGGCAAATTCTCGCGAGCAAAGCTGACAGTCTTTTTTTGGACCTGAGCAAGTAACAGAACGAGACTGCATAATGTATGTACACATTGTAGGTACGGACTTGTTTGAGCAGAGGACACATCAAGAGACATTTTCAATACAAGTGATATGGTTTCTCCGCATATTCTATCAGTATTTCCGGACATGCTCTCCGATTTTTTCCTGACAGTTGACAAATGTTGAATTGTCCTGACAAAATAACAATCAGTTGATTGAATTAGACATACAAGTAATTTGAAGCGCGTACTTCGATGTCCAGAACATTTTAGCAAAATATTGGTTTGTGGTAATCACTTTTCTAACGCTTTCTCAGTTTTGCATTTAAATGCATTTCAAGAGAACTTATGTTAAACTTGAAGGGAAATACTGATCGCTATTTTTTGCATTACCTTTGTGACACATGCCAGATGTAAAATTGTTCGCGTCTCAATTTCGAAGTGAACTCAGTCTACTGAAGGCGTTGTTTTTTAGAGCAAGCAAATCATATACACTAAATAGGTTAAATAGGTTGACGTTGGGTGCATGAATGAACCTCCAATTTCATTGTCGCTTTTTCGATTGTTTGTTTATTTTTCTGGAAAAGTGGTTATTTTATTGATACGCCAAAACATTGTATTATATACAGCAAGATAACAAACAATACTTAACTCCTAAAAGCAATAAAAAAGCAATATAGGACTTTTTGTTAGGACTAAAGCTGGTTATTAAGTATTTGAATGAGCACCCGGTTTATATATGGTATAATATAAATATATTATATATACATTATAGATAATATCGTATATATTAGAGATACATCACATAACACATATATATATATATATTACTATATAAAAATTATACCATAAATGAAAACTCAGCATAATCGATACGTTTTACGTGACTATATTTGTCCACTTCACTGAGCGATACTGGCACACAGTTTCACGATATTCAAGACCGTAATTTTAACACACATAATTATCACACTTTCGCATACATTCTTTCCGATCAACCAAGCAAGATAATATATTATTAATCAACTGATAGAAACATAGATACACAACTGATATTGAATGAATGATAATTGTATACTTGTAAATACATACTGATATTTATTATCAAATAAGATATTGAATTATGGCCTGAGTATCTAGTTAAATTATATAATAAGTTAATAATTGTCCGAGGTTTTCCGCAACATTTACCTAATGTGATAAGCCACCAAATATATAGTGATATATGCTATGTTACACTGACCCTCCTTGATATATTAAAAACAATTTTTCAAATTGAAAATATTTTTACAAAAAAAAAAAAATCGATCATGGAACTTTTCAAGCATTAAGTTAAATTTAAATGCAAAAGCACTCCGGAGTGTAATTTAAAATCACTTTACGAAAGTTATTTAACTTCTGTAATAATTGTTCACTTTTATGCAAATTGTGTTACGTTTACGTAAGCTGTTCACATTTTCACAAACTGTTACTTCTATGTAAATTGTCGAGTTTAAATGCTATTTTTGAGATAAACTCACTTATATTTTTCCATAAGTAATTGGATCAACTTTTCTATTTGCATTCAAAATTTCAATTTCAAGTTGATTCAAACATAGCCACGTAGCTTCTATATAAAACAAAATCAGTCTGCCCGCATTTTCTCCCGCTTGAAAGGGTTTCCTGCAAGACAGCTCATCCTCTGGATATTCAGCTGGAACGTATTTGCCAGGTTCTGAACACTTAATCCCCAGTGATCAGCCAAGCAGGAGCTGCAGCAGACAGACAGGCAAGTGGCGGCCTGTGCCACCCTCCGACCCCATGGTTCCTACTGAGCCGCGGCGGGCCACACTGTCCATATAACATACACACCACCGATTGCACCGCTTTATACTCTGCCCGTTCGATCCTACCCCACATCCGGCCAGCTTTTAAGCGACGCACCGTACAGTCCACAAAAACGGTTCCCTTTCGTGTCACGTCTACAATACGCTCACTGTAGCCGAGCCCCGCGATCTTAGCCCTATTACTAGTCGGGGGGGGGGCCGAATCGGACCCTAACACAGTCTATGAGTTTTCGCGCCTCACTCAAGTTCATCCCATAAGTCAGTAAAACCCAAGAACGCTTTCAAACTTCGCCTGCAGATTTTCCTAACATTTGTCAATTGCGCATTTCGAAGGTGGTAAGAAACCTATATTTTTCTAAATTAAACATTTAGGAGGGGTCGGTCCCAAGACGCGGTTTTAGAAAGGCGTGTTTCGTAGGTAAAAGTGTAGGAACCGTTAATGACATAAAAACTTGCATTGGTTAGAATCTGCTCCGTGGTAAGAGTTGTAATTGAAGAATGACACTTGTTGAACAACAAACACATTGATGTGATTCTATGATAGAAAATTTGATTGTCTTTCAGATGGTCTATCTTTATCAGAAAATCATTCTCCCAAATCTTTGAACTTATTGAAATCCAACAATTTTTGAGAAAAAAACTTTTTGTTTACAAAAGATATAACTTTTTGTTTTCAAGAGGTTTAAAAAAACCGAACATATGTATATGAATCGCTAGAAAACATACAGCCCCACAAGTAATATGTTTTGAAAGTTTCGGGGCGATATCTAAATACTGATGACCCTATGTCAGGCTCAAATTGCTAACAGCTTCGAACATAAATGATATGGTGAAAAATGAAAATTAACAATGTTTAACGCAATAACATTCAATATTAATTATTTCCAGTATCTAATGTCATCTCCAGGCCCTTCTGATAATGAAGGCAATACAAATTTTATGTGAGTGACACTTTTGAAAGGTAATTCACGTCCACAACACATTTTTAATCAATAATCGTGACACGAAACAATATAGAAGAACTCGTAAATGGTCTTATAACACGTTTGTCTTGTAATACGCATGCTTTTGATAGCAGTTTGACCTACTTAATATACCTGACTCTTGACCATCCTCGACTCCGCACGGGGTCAAAGTTTTCTATTTGACGATTTGGTATGTATCCGACTCGCCATGAACGATAGAAACAACAATGGTAATCAAAAAAGCTGCTCTATATCGATCTAGTAAAGTTATAACGAACAAGAACTTGTTGCAACAAATAGAACCCGAGGTTTTTACATTTATTCGACCTCTACAGCCTACACGTTGACCTGAGTAATCTGATTGGCATAATATGCCGAAAGACAATTAAAACTGCCTCCATTCCTTTTAGGATTCCTACTAACGTGCCATTAGTTTTCCGAGATAATGGCAATGTCCTGAAAATATCATGTGTAGACAAATGGTTTTGATGACGTCATTTGGACTTGAAGATAGTAACCTAACGTACAACCAAGTGTTCAACCAAAATAGAGTTCATTGTTGACACCCTGAACACAGTACTAAGTATCATAGTTCGTGAGCTCTTATGGCAGCCGAGATCTGACAGGGGGGGTGCGAATGAGACGACAGATTCGATTATATCATTAAATTTCATCCCTCCAGGAATAGGGTTTAACGATCGCGCCGTTCCTGAGCTGCGTAATTTTCGTCAGTCGAGTGTCGCCTACCGGCCCAACAACCCCCAAAACGCCCATAACCCCAAGGTCCCACAGACCAGGCCAGCGACCTGTTATCATTGTAAGTTTAGTGTCGGTATTTCACGGAAACCAACATCGGTTAACGACCGCGTCGACCGGGAATCGTCGACTCCTCCGGTCGGGCGATATGGGATGCTGACCGACAATGATGCTATTTCGCCCGCTCTGGCTCTGCATCGAGCAGTGGCTCGCCTGCTTACATCAACTGCACAGTGATTATTGTATACGGATGGGAAAATCCGGGTCGCCTATTGATGTTCGCGACACGACCGGCCGATGCTGAAGCGCTTCTAGGGATGATCGGGGGAAAATAATCGACAATATGGAAATCGGTGTCTGAGCGCCTGTCCCAACTAAAGGCTTGCGGCGATTGGTAAGATAGAACCACAAGAGCAATTTGCCGTAGTTGCAGGAAAACTAAACACCATTGAGGTGCTACAAACATCGATTGCACGACAACTATGCTAAGTCGCCGGCCGTCGGCCGCGAGCCATATGCATTATGCAAGATCCGTAACCTTCGCGTACGGCTTACCGTGGCACTGGTCCTACTTATGGGGCGGCTTTCTATGGAACGTTAACCATGGGATGAGACTACAAGGCTGAGCCATGGGCGGCGTCGATCTGAGGCGAGGCGGGACGAGGGGGGGGTGCGTGCCTATCCAGGATTCCAACGCGGGTGGGGGGGGGCGGGGCCTCGAGAAGGGTTCATTCCTGAGGGGTGGAAAGGGCCAATTATCCAGAGCGTTGAAAGGGGCCATAGAACGGATTGAACAAGGATCCGCATCCGCTTCCCTGTACTGGCTAGGGGCCCAATGGCAGTTCAACTGGGCCCTTCGACGCGCCAGGGGGCCCTTTTCGGTCGCTCATATTACCTACGAGCACTCTGACCATGCATAATGGGGCCCGTTTGAACTTTCTCAGGCCTCTGGTCTGACTAGGCCTTCCAAGCGTTATGCGCAGCTCGACTTGCGCGCCCTTTCGACTGATCTAGAAACACTGTTGCTGGCTGCTTTTTCCGCGCCTCCCGAATGTTTCAGCGGGCCCCGCGCCAACTGCCCAACGGACCTCCGATGCTGCTCGAGGGGCCCCTCCGACCGCTGCCGAGGGACCCCTACGACCTGGTTCCAGGAAGCCCTTCGTGCTGTAAAGGGCCTTCGAGTCTACAGTTGCATATCAAACTATCTGACCCGCAAACCCAAGTCCACCACTACAATATTGGTTCAGCACCAGCCTGCGTTTTACCGCTCCCACAACGAAAAACCAGAACGCATAATTTAACCCTTACTCAATTAGAATTCATGATACAGCTCTCATGCAAGGTGGGCGTGAAAAACGCAATATACCATACTAATTAGCGTTAAACAAGTCGGATATTCTGAGCGCTAAATCACGCAGAGAGCCACGGGAAAATGCGTACGATAGTACAGCGGACGCTGGGAAACTCGCCGTCATCCTATGTCGTTTCAATTCAGGCCGTCTGCCGCCAGGGTGCCAAATAGTCCCCAAATTCGTCGAGAATCCCATCCGTTATACAATAATCCGTGCTCATCTGGCAGTCATTGTTTGGGCCGACAGTCGTGACTGTAAACAGCTGCGTGCGACTCATTAGGAGCAGGGAAAGTGAGTATAATTAGCTGGTGCATGCAGGGGCGGATCCAGCCCCTCAGTTTGGGTGGGGGGCATCTTTTTCCGTCAAAAAGGTACCCCATTTTTTTCTCTCAACGGATTGATTTTTTTCACCTTATTTGGCATTAGAAATCGAAAAATATTTTTTTTTCAAAAAATATACTTTTTTCGATTTTTTTTTCTTTCGGAAAAATACTTTTTTTTTAAATCGGGTTAAAATCACTTTAAAACACACATAACACCATTTCCGTAGTATATACACACGAAGGAAATTCATAATAACGTTTATCTCATACCAACTCGCAGGGGCGTCACCGATAATTATTGAGGGGGTGGCTGAACTGTTTGATCGGAGAAATGTATAAAGACGTGCATCATTTAGCAACATTTTTAAATGTGAGATTTCATATGTTATAACATACTATTTGGTTTGATGTTAGGTACATCTTTAAATCATAATTTAAGCAGAAGCTTTTGACAGTTATTCAGACCTTCGCCAGTCCCTTTGACCTGAAAAGCTCTCTGAGACCCTTGAGAGGGGTTGAGACAGAGATTGGCTGAACTTTTTTTAATGTAGCTAGAATTTGTCCTATTAGCTATATTTGTGGAAAAATGAGAAAATCCGCGGGGGATACCTTTGGCAGTTATTAGTTCCCCGTCCTTTGACCTTAATTTTTGATCTTGAAAGTACTGAACCAGATATGGCATAGTATTTTTCGTGCAGCTAGAGTTGTGCCTAAGCTATATTCTGTTGAAGAAAATCCAGCGGTAACTTGTGGCAGTTATTCAGTTCCCCGTCCTTTGACCTTGAATTTGACCTTGAAGTTACTGACCGATTTGTCCGATTTTTATGTGCGATTAGAGTTTGACCTAAGCTATATTTGTGTTAAAAATGAAGAAAATCGAGCGGTAACTTTTGGCAGTTATTCAGTTCCACGTCCTTTGACCTTGATTTTGACCTTGAAGTTATTGACCGATTTGGCTGATTTCTTATGTGCGGCTAGAGTTTGACCTAAGCTATATTTGTGGAAAAAAATGAAGAAAATCCAGCGATAACTTTTGGCAGTTATTCAGTATCCTGTCCTTTGACCTTGTTTTTGACCTTGAAGTTACTGACCGATTTGCTGATTTTTTATGTGCGGCTAGAGTTTGACCTATGCTATATTTGTGGAAAAATGAAGAAAATCCAGCGGTAACTTTCTGCAGTTATTTAGTTCCCCGTCCTTTGACCTTGTTTTTGACCTTGAAGGAGGCGTGCTAGAGCAAATAAATATAATATTCGTGCTTCTCGTGGTATAATTGACCACATGTGTCATTTTCAGAGGAAATCGGTGCTTGGCGCTGAATAAGTCGCTGATTATGTCGCTAACTTCACGAACATAGTTTTTACTGCATCGCTTTACTTTTCTTACTTTTCATACAGCAAGGAGTCATCGATTCGGCCTCACCCAAAAAAGCGAGGTCGCCCATGGGTCTCGAACAAGCAATTTTGAAATCGTCGCGCGATAAAAGTGTTAAGAGCTAGCTAAAATCCAACATCACCACTGCACTCAGCACACCTGAATACACCAGCATCCATCTGTCTTGAAGCTTTATTTTGCAATATTGTAATTTCACTCCACCCTAATACCTTCTTTTGATAACTTTATGTGCATTAATAGTCTTAATCTAAGATTTTGAATTGAAAGTATGCATCAGCAAATCTAATAACTCGATTTTGACATATGACCTGCCTGTGGCCTGACATATGACCAAACTTTGAGAAAAATAAGGTATACAGTAGGTTCTTATCATTTAAAGCTTTAGTTCGCCGTCTTGCGCTTCTCGCTGCGGTCATTGGTACGGAAGAAACCAGGGGAGGGGGTAAAATTCCCCCTACGCCGCGCGTTCGGCTAGAGACCTCTACGCCGCCCGGGTCAACAGGCCATACAAACCCCATATTTTGAGGAAAATAAAATATAAAAACGTCAAAAATAGCAAATAGCAAGGGAAATACACAGTTGTCTCGGATTTTTTGCCAATTTGGGTTGTACGACTTTGACCCAGACCCCCAAAAAAGAGGAAAATGACCACAAAATCAAATTTGTCATAGATAATAAAGCAATGGAATATATGTGAAAAAACCTCGAATGGGCAACTACCATACCAAGTTGTGACATGTTATCATTTTTGACTGGTTTATCGCATTTAAAGTATGAGTATATATGACGTCATGATTCACCCATGCTATATATGCCATAAAACAGTCAAAAAATATTATATCATTTAAGGGGCGGATGCAGCCGCTCGGTTGGGGGTAAAAATTTTGTGGCAAAAGGGTACCCATTCATTTTATTTTCTCCACGGATTTGGGTTTTTCATCTTATTTGGCATTCGAGATAATTAGAGTCCACTTTTGGGGAAATCACTTTTTCGAAAAGAAAAGAAAAATACTTAAAAAACAAATCGGGGAAAAATCACTTTAAACACACAAAACACGATTTTCCGTAGCATATACACACGTAAGTAATAATAACGTTTATCTCATACCAACTCGCAGGCGCGTCACCGATGATTATTGAAGGGGTCTGCTGAAATGACGAAAAATGTATATCCGTTTTTTACTGCGTGTATTAAAGCCTTTGCGGCATTCTTGATGTGAGTTTCCATGTTGTATTAAGTATTAATTTAGGTTAGGTATTTTAGGTATTTTAGGGGGCCGATGTCCGCGTCATATCGTTCGCGTCGCCTTTTTCGGAACTTGGCAGGCTAGCTAGCTTAACATGTAGCCAGCTTGAAAATTAATCCTCGCCTCACGGGGGCCTGACAGGCCCCCTGATGTTTTGATAAAATCACTTTTTGCTCATGCGGCACATCCTGCTGTAATTTCAGTAGCTGAGTTGATAACCATTATACGTATGCTAGCAAAATTTCACTGAAATTGGTTCAGTCATTTTGGGAGATAATGACGTTTCAGTGACGATTATTGACAATTGTAGTTGGTGGAAAAACGGTAAATATTTTTTAAATCGTTGAAGGCCAACTCTGATTTCCGACATTTGTTACCCCTAAAAATTTACGAAAATGTGAAAAATCACAAACAAATTGGAAAAATCACTGCAAAATCAAACTTTTCAAAAAACTGTAAATCCGAAAGATATGTGAGAGAACTAAATATGGTTAATACCCAAACCAAAATTCAAAGCAACGACTTAGGAGAGAGTGCCCATATTGCGCCACAGAAAGGGAAATCGGCTGTTCCTGAAAACCGAAAGAGTCATGAGTTTGCGAGTTTATCATACCATTCTTGGATCACTTTCCTATATTTTGTGATGCTGGTACGCGACATTATGTGTACGATATGCGAGACACAAGCTTTTTTTAAAAGGTTGCAAAGAGCGCAATTATCGAAGACGTTCGATAATTGCGCAAACAGTATGGCGCAATTAAATAAAAATGCGCCCGTGTAAAACGCAAGCCTTTGGAATGCAAAAATAAGGATGTTTATGCAATAACGCCTATGATTGTTGCCTAGCCACATAGTTAATAGACAAAGTTAATGAGCATAGTTAATTTACGTAAAGTGGATTGGTACAGGCATGTAGCCAGGGGGCGGAGGCGCCCCCACCCCTGGAGGCCCGGCTGGCCCTTTTCGAGGCCAGGCGCGGCAGGCCCTTTTCGGCGCGCACAGCGCTCCGAAAAGGGCCAACGAGACCGCGCGAAGCGAGGTATTATATAATCATGGAATCTTTAAGAGTGAGAAGACCACGCGAAGCGTGGTTTTGAGATTATCTAGAGTAATTGAAGGCCCTGTAGGGCCACCATGGCCCTCTCTGAAGGACCTGAGGGCCCCTTGGACGTTTAAAGAGCCCTGTGCGTGTCAGAGGGGTCCCTGGACAAGCCGAACTGGCTCCTAAGCGGGTGAGAGCCCCATGAACACGTCGAATGGGCCCCTAGCCAGCACAGAGGGCCCCTGGGCAGGTTGAAGGGGCCCTTGGGCAGGTTTAAGGGTCCCTGAGCATTAGAGTTCGACATGGCTGCACTTTTCTTTGGCCTAGCCGCCCCACAGCCATGGCATCACAGCCACAGCCAGCCCACAGCCCACTCCCAAATGTCACTGGCTGGCCGTTGGGCCAGCCGTTGAGGTTTTTTGTAAATTCATATTTTATGTGTTTATTTCCCATTCTTCTGTTAATCAATATGCCACAGGCTTTTTTAACATTGTTGGTTGGATACGATTGATTGCAAAAAAATGGCCACAGCCACAGCCCGTAGCCATAGCCATGATCTTGAGATTTCCAGTCCAGCCCACCCCATTAGCCATGGGGATAGCCGCCCCATGTAGAACTCTACTGAGCATGTCGGTAAGACAAAAAAGCAGCCAATACAGTTCCTTACCAGGTCGAAGGGGCCCTTGAGCAGACTGGAAGGCCCTTAGCTAGACCAGAGTGACCCTGAGAAGAATCTCCCATGAACATGCCAAATTGGCCCCTCACCAGTACGGAGGGAGCAGACATTTTCATCCGTTCTACTGGGCCCTTTCAACGATCGGGAATGGACCCTTTCAACGCTCGGGAATGAGCCTTTTCAACGCTCGGAAATGGGCCCTCTCGAGGCGCCCCCCCCCTTGGACGAAATCCTGGCTACGTGCCTGGATGGGTAGTGAATGGCTGAAATAATAATTATTAGTGCTCAACTTAATGTTTATGAGCTTGATTTAAAATGGCTTAAGTATTTGTGCGTTATAAAATGTATCGAACGGTAACTCAAATTAACTTTATTATATGTATACCTATATAATGCAGCACCACATGTCTATTACGTCATCCAAATGCACCCACACGGGTCCAACTGCGCCCGGGGGCGCTTTTACCCAGGGCGCATTACAAAATACGCACTTGTCAGAATCAACATGGCCTCCTATGCCACAGTTCAACAACGTTTTAGTCTTGAGGCATCTAAACGGAATAGAATTGCCTCCTGAACTGGAAAAACTCAAAGTTATAAACAGGAGTTATCTCAAAACCTTATTTAATAGGTAGAAATATGCGAAATCTAGTTCAGAAACTTCAGTTTTTCAATTATTTCTATCTGACAGATCATTCAGTTTTACCTCCGACGAGCTGCCACCGGCAAAGGAAGGAACAAAGAGATGGGCATCCTTTTTAGCCACCACTTAGTATTTTTCTTTGTTATTATTTCTGCAGCGTGGGAGGGCGCATTTATCTCACGGGCGCAATTAGGACACTATCCCCATTACTATTTTTGATTGAGTGATCGCTCCCAAGTGTATGAAACTCATGACATCATTTTTTAATCCTTTTTTTGACTTATTTTGACCAGATACGAACAAATAAATACATTTTCTGCATTTCTGAGACAAAATTGGTCTAGGAACATGCTTTTTAATTTACATTTATCAATTTCTAATTTTGATGTTTCTAACGAGAAAAACTGCTGTTCTTGACGTGATCGAGTCGAGGTCATTCACTTGACCTGGAAGTTATTGACGTGATCAAGTCGGGGTCATTCACCCAATGACCTGAAACCTAAAAATTACATACCGTTCAGATTCCTCATATGACAGGCAACATGCTAGTTCTTACCGCGTTGCTCTATGATGCTTGGTTTGGAAGTTAACAGGGGATCCTGTCATCACCCCCGTACGTACGAAAGTGGAAAACGGTAAGGCGTGGGTTCATATTTTTGAAGCGGTCCTGGGGGCTGGGGCGAGGAATTACCGTCAAGGAGAGCCTCTGTCAGACACTTAATAAAATTGAGTTTCCATTTTCATAATTTGTGTAAGCAATTGCGAAACTTGTGCGATGCCGCGAAGCGGCGCGTTTTTTTTTATCCAGTTTTGTATTGTGAATACCTGGGTATTAACTGCTTCAAAGCTATTTTAACGATAAATTTATATCTTTTCTCAAGTACCAGAATCACCATGTTAATACCAAATAGTACCAAATCAGTTCCGTATTGAATAATGTGGGAATTCACTGATATCCTTGGGGGGGGGGGGCAAAAGATATGTTGGTCCCACCCTTTTTCGTCGGGGGAATGGCCGGATTGGTCCCCTGGATCCGCCCCTGTATCATTTTACAATTTGGTATGGTAGTTGCCCATATGAGGTGCTCCCACATGTTTTCCTTTTTAATATCTTTGAAACTTTGTTTTGCGATCATTTTCCAAAAAAATCGTGTATTTTTAATTTGTAGGTCATAAACCCACATTTTCACAAATCCCAGACAACCCTTTCATATTCCTTGTTATTTGCTATCTTTTGACGCTTTTGCATTTCATTTTCCTTAAATTATGGCATTTGTACGGTCTGTTAACGTTTAGTTGATTTCGGTGTACAATTCGAGAGTAGTGACGTCAATAAATTTGCTATAACGCAACATTTTTGGTGCGAAATTGCTTCATTGTTTGGCAAAAGACGACTAATCGATGTGTAGAGGATGCTATCCGAAGTTTCATGTTGATAACGTTTAGTACCTATTGGTTGTTCTTCAGTTATTACGATAATTCATCAGGGGGCGTTACCCCCCAGCCAATGACAGGCTGATGAAGGGACCGTGTAATATTTGAAGCCATTGGGCTGCATCTATATATTAATATTTTCAAAATAATATTGATGGTGATGTTTTTGTTAGTAACATCACAATTTGTGGGGGTCACTGGGGGCGTCCCCGGTCCCAATACAAATTCCAAACTTCGAAGAAGAAAAAACATTGTCACCCTAGGGCGGTACCTGGCTGAGGCGGAGGCCACCTGACTGAAGGGGCGGCACCTGGCTGAGAGGCAGCACCTTTTCTGAAGGGTGGCACCTTTCTAAAGGGGGGCACCTTTTCTGAAGGGCGGCACCCTTTTTGAAGGGCGGCACCTGGGCTGAAGACGCGGCACACAGCTGACGGGCGGCACCTTGGCTGAAACGCGGCACACAGCTGAACGGGCGGCACCCTGGCTGAAGACGCGGCACACAGCTGAACGGGGCGGCACCTGGCTGAAGACGCGGTACACAGTGAACGGGGCCGGCACCTGGCCTGACAGACGTCGGCACACAGACTCTGAACGGGCGGCACCTGGCTGAAGACGCGGCACACAGCTGAAACGGGCGGCACCTGGACTGAAGACGCGCCACAGCTGAACGGGCGGCACCTGGCTGAAGACCGCGGCACACAGCTGAACGGGCGGCCACCTGGCTGATAGACGCGGCACACAAGCTGAACGGGCGGCCACCTCTTCTGAAGGGGCGCACCCTTTTGAATGGCGGCACCTGGCTGGAAGGACGCGGAGGCACACAGCTGAACGGGCGGGCACCTGGCTGAAGACGCGGACAAAGCATGAACGGGCGGCACCTGGCTGAAGACGCGGCACACAGCTGAACGGGCGCACCTTTCTGAAGGGGCGGCACCCTTTTGAAGGGGCGGCACCTGGCTTGAAGACCGCGGGCACACAGCTCTGAACGGCCGGCACCTGGCTGGAAGAGGCCGGGCTCCGGTTAAAGAGGCGGCATCTTTTGAGGGACGGCACCTGACTTGGTTGGCGTCCGGTCAGTGGCGACACCTGGACATGGGACGGCGTCTCGTCGAGGGCGGCACCTAGGCGGGGGCGGCACATTGGGACGTCCAAAAAAGTACTCCTTCTAGTCGGAATGGTCTGTTAGGCGTCGACGCCCCTGCTCTGGAGCCTTAACTATTAACCCTTTCACAAATCTGAGGACATCTTGGCGAAAGAGTGTTTCAAGCGCATGACAGTACTTTTTCGGATCGCTCCTAGCTATGTTAGTTACTGAGCTAGCCCGGATTATGTGAAACAATGCTACATTTACTCGAAATATGGGAAAATTTGACCTGTTTTAACCTCTGGTGACCTCAATATTGACCTGATAAAAAATAGTCTCAGTAGTTTCTCTAGTAGGTACTCGTCATGGCCTACCTCACGCCGTTTTCCGCTTCTCGCTACGTTGCGTAGTTATCGATATCTCTGGGATCTTGGGCGGTTATACGCCCCCCGTCGGTTCGAAGTTGGCTCAGACCCCGTCGGTGCGCGGGTTAAAGATAAATTTTTGAGACCTTGAACTTGCGTATTATCTTGCGCAGCAGTGCCTGGCGTGCCCTGCAGTAGTGGCAGGCGGTACTATGTCGGCTGCAAGCTAGACACCCGTACCCTGAGACACCCTGGGTCAGACGGACGGCTTCCGCGGCATCAGGATCGTCTGCCAGACAGCTCGGCTTAGGCCTGAGGCGAGTCACTCGGCGGGGTCGGCAGATGAAAATAGCACTTATGAGTTTTTGCATGTATTATACTACTGCGGCAAACTTCGAGATAATGTATGTAGCATTCTAACACAAATGTGATTGCTGAAGCACAAGCAACTTTGCCAACTTCAACTTGCAAGTGTCATTTTTTGTCTCACAGACCGATTTATTTTCCCAACATGCATGTATCCAAGGTTAGGTATATTGTTAAATTTGTGTAGGCACCCGCACACAAGGCTTTATAAGTTTCGGCCCCCCATAGTGAGTGATCGCTCTACAATAATCTCACTGATCGTGATCAGTGATCACTAGAGTTCGACATGGCTGCACTTTTCCTTGGCCTAGCCGCCCCACAGCCATTGCATTACAGCCACAGCCAGCCACAGCCACTCCCAAATGTCAATGGCTAACCGTTGGCCAGCCGTGAGGATTTTGTAAATTCGTATTATGTGTTTATTTTTCTACTGTTATGGCAACATGCAAAGGCTTCTTTTAACCATGATTGGTTTGATGAGATTGATGCAAAAACAAAATCACACGTAGGCTTTGCAGCCACAGCCGTAGCCACAGCCATGATCTAGAGATTGTCCAGTCCGGCCCACCCCATTAGCCATGTGGCTCGGCCAGCCATGGGGATAGCCGCCCCATGTATAACTCTAGTGATCACACCACAGTCCACACAGCAATAGCAACATAGTGTCCACCGATGGAGCTATTGCATACGTTTCATTTGTATTTAAGACGTTTTTCTTAATTAGTGCTGGACGGTAAACATAAGCATGTCTTTCTTGTCAGCATCATTGCGTGCGAATTACAAGCGTACAATACGTTACACAGTTACAGCAGGCATGCGCACCGACAGTGCATCTGTAGGTGCTGTTCTGAACAATGGTTTACTATGAAAAACAGCGGAATGATAAATATTGCTGCAAATTGTCTTCCCTATTCCTCACAAAAGGTAAGCAACTAAGCAAATGATTCATAAAATTAAATCACGAGATTCATTAGAATCGCCCAATGAGAACACCACCACTCAACATTTTTTTTCATTCAGCGCCTGCGCCCGCACTCCTTTTCATTCAGCTGTCGCTCACCGGCTGTCGGACCTGTCTCTACCCTTGCAGCGACAGCGACCCCGGGCCCGGACCCCAGACCGGGACCGCGACCCAGACCCGGAGTCCGAGTCCGAACCGGAGCTGGAGCCGGAGCGGCGGCGATTGCAGCGACATCTATTCCGCGGCCGACCGCGTGGGGCGACATCTATACACGTCGGCTGACCGGTCTTCGTCACAGCGCACCGTTTGCCTGGACAGACGTCGGCACAGGTGGGCCTGGGTGACTGCAGCTGTGGAACTGGAGTGTACGCCACCTTGTCCGAGCCTATCGGCGCTGGTATCGTCGGCACACGGTACGGAGGCACCGCTGTCTGCGGTCGCGGGGGGCGGTAGGTGACCCCGGGACGGGGGTTGTACAGCGGGAAGGGAACCCGGGGGTTGCTGTGCAGCCCCGGTCGTTGCGGCGCCGATAGAGAGTACCGCGGTGGGATGTCAGACTGGTGTCTGGCTGGACGGTTGTAGAGACGCTGCTGCTGCTGCTGTGACCGCGGTTGGAAGAAAGGTTGCTGCCGGGGTTGAGGCCGGGACTGTGGCCGGGGCTGCTGCCGGGGCTGCTGCCGGGGCTGAGGCCGGGACTGTGGCCGGGGCTGCTGCCGGGGCTGTGGTGTGTACACGGGCGGGTACCGGGGCTGTGAAGCGAAGACGTGCGGCGGCTGGAGATGCAACGTCTTCAATATCACCGGCCTGGTCGGCTGCTGATTTCTCACCACCACCCGATCACACAAACACACGCATCGCGAATTCGACCGCGACCGCGACCGCGAACGCGACCGCGACCGCGACTTCGACTTCCTGGATCTTGACCTTGACCTTGAGCGTGACCTGGAGGCTGACCGCCGCCTCCTCCGACAGCGTTTCCCCTTCCTCGTTCGACAGTGGCAGCGTCGTCGGCCGGACTTCTCGTCATCGTCGTCATCGTCGTCGTTGAGCCGCAGTGGTCCTCCGAGACAGAAGACGCGGCCCAGCCGGCGACTGACACGACACTCCCGACCCGGACAGTGGTCCTCGCAGGAGGGAGGCGGCCGGCTGAATCTCCGCACACCTGCCGGGCACAGGGGGCAGACGGGTGTAACCGGCGGTCTGTCACACACAGAGGGAAGCAATGTGACCAGCAACGCAGCCCGCTCCCTGTTATACTCCTGCCGGACAAAGGGGACAGAGGGGTGTAACCGGAGCGGTCTGTCACACACAGAGGGAAACAATATGACCAGCAATGCAGCCCGCTCCCTGTTATAGGACAGGACGGAGACGTGCTAACAATGGCACGTTGTTGATCGAACAAGAACCATAGAAGGCGCGATTTAGTGATGTCGGCTCGACCATGCCATGCTAGTAAATCTGCGGCCCATTGGGCGGATCCAGAGGGGGAGGGGGAGGCAAGTGCCCATGCCCCCAAACGACTTTAAATCGGCGCGAAATGGACATGTTTCCTGATATATAAGACAATATAAGCAACTTTTGCAAAGGAGGATGGGTTTTAAAACAGATAGCAATGCATATGCAAACGGAATCTGATGAGTTTTCAGAGTTGTGTAATACTTTTTGGGATTTGCCCCACCCCCCACCAAATCCACCCGTTCAAGATCCGTCAATGCTGCGGCCTGTGTCGATTCTTACAATGATCGCTTAACTATACAACACAAGCCAATGGCTGTTAAAATGATTGGGATTACATAACAATTTATTATAAGAAAGGATTGGGATGACAAAACATTACTATAAATGTTCATGTTCGCAACGTACACCATAAACTCTTTTAATAGTACTCCTTGCTATCCGCTGCTAACTGCTATGGAGTTAGCAATCACGCTACTAACTGCTTGGGAGACGTTCCTCGTATGGAACTTGTAACCATTNCGCATGGAACTTGTAACCATCAATCCATATATAACTCCATAAGAACATCAACATGTTTTGTTGGCTGTTGCTATGAACGCTTCCTGGCCTACAACGGAATGTCGGAGGTAATATGACTCAAAGTGCTAAAAGCTTCCTTCCTGACAAAACTTGTCTTGGTCACATCAAACAACACAATGAATAATGATGTCCGTATTTACAGTCACGACTCCTGATAAAGAACAAAACAGTCATTATTGCAAATTGTCTTCCATGCAATCGGTTCATTAGCGAGCGGTTTTGATATGGTCGTCATTTGTCATTCATTTTTGAAACAGCCGTTCGTTTGCCCGAAGGCGTTATTCTCAAACGGAGTTTCCCCGGAGTTTCTTCGGAATCGCCTCGGTTATGCGATTTCTTTGCAATAGTTATCAGAGCATAATCCTTGCAGCTTTGTTTGCCATAAAATAAACCTGGATACCGACATCATGTGCGAGCTTGGCTGGTAACCGGTCAAACGGGGTCTCAACTTGGTACTGCAGTTAGCTGTATACCTATGCTTCAACATTGTTTGGGTCGGACACACAGAGCACTCCGAGGATTTTACACACGAAACGCAAAGGAATTTCGAATCGCCAAAGCACCTATGCCTAGGAATGCGAATATGTGAAAACTGAAAACGGGAATAGCCAGAATCCTACCTCAAAGACCAGGAAATTCTGAGAGACATGGACCAACGATAGGTGAAATCGTTAAGGGTCTGTGACGTCATTGTATAAGCTGTGCCTGTTACCTATTGTCAACGACTGAACTAACATGGTGCTTCGCCTTCCTGCATAAATCGTTATAGATACCTACACACAAATTTATGTGTAAAACTGTGCTTTATACTTATATTCATACCAGAGGACCGTAAGCAGTTTCTTTCCGTGCGGTAGTCCCGTTTAGTGATCAAGCATTAGCGGAGGCGAAAACGTGCGCGCTTGACGCAAAGCGATCTGAATCAGTGCGTTGATTCTGCGATAAACGTGTCAATTTTCAGGTAAAGCGTGGCATACGGCAGACTTCCGGTCTGCAAAGCGGCTAGCTGCCAGACAAACTGTTATAGGTGTGCTAAAATAAGATATCCGGTGTGCTAAAATTAGATATTCGATAGCGTAGGATATTCGTGGGGCCGGACGCAGGAAATGTAACTGATGGAGACAAACTAAAGATTGGGAACGGTTAGCGATATCGTCTCAGTGGCCATTTTCCTAATATCCCGGTTGAATAAAAGGAAATTTACATGTGTACCTACCTAAATGATTCATGGGAATTAATGCATGTATAATATCCCAGTATAAATCACCCACAGTGGTATGGAGTTCGGATAAATGTGGGGAAAACGTCCCTCTGGGTAAAACGCCCCACGCCTAGAAATTAGGATGCACATTTGCCTTCCTTGAAGGATCCTCAGTACTTATTGATGGATCCATTACACAATCTTATGATCGCCTACTACTTTGGTCGCTTCTTCCGAGACGAATTCGCCAATGGACACCAGAGTGAGTTCTTCCCTTACGTGTTGTGTACTGTCTTCTTGTTTTTGCAATTAGTTCATAAGGTGCTAGTGCCTTATATATGTGGGTCAATACGGTTACATTGGTATCACTGATTGGTATCTAGACTAAATTAACTTTCTTGTGGTTCCAAAATGTTGCAGCAGCAATGGCGCACATCCTCGCTATGTGCAGCAAACTTGATTTTGAGGAGTGAGACAAAACGCCCCAGACCACCCGAGGTAAAACGTCCCCGGTACAAAACCATATTAAAGGGACACTGCCAGTTGCCACCTTCCAAAAAGTTCTCAAATGTACGCCGTTTGTGGTGCAAAATATGAAGTAATTGCCCGCCGAACACGATCATGACAATTCGTTTCTACAAACATTGCTCAATTTCATGAAAAATCGGTTTTAATATTTGGGCTCATGACGTCAAGAGGGAATTTTTGGAAAAAGAAAACCTTCACGCTGCCATAAGTATGACTAGTGTATGGCTAATTGTATTGCCAAAACGTAAATACAGTCGACCCTGTAATCAACATTTAGTAAAGAGAGACGACGACATCGGAACAGGGTCCCCATTCAAATACATTGGGGACTGGGAATGTTACAGGTGTCAAAATCAAGGCTCGAATTTCTCTGTGATTCGACCTCAGTGGTTGTTTTAACTTACACCATGCATAATTGCAAAGTGCCAAGCAGCCAAAATGGCTATCTCAACTCAAATATAATGTTAAGGTGGCAGTGTCCCTTTAATAGCGGCGAGGATCAAACACCCCGGAGTGCCTTTAACACTCTTATCTTGTATATTTGGCAATTTTAACCTGGATCACGTGCAAAACGTTTTTTTGCAAGAGTTTGGACTTTGTTATTTTTAGCAATCTTCTTCCGTGTATGTCGTAAATAATAGCAAATAGGTCACAACATGCATTTATGATGCATAAATGCTGAACTTAAATTCACTCGGACGTTATTTGAAGTCGCACTTTAGAAGGACTTATTTGACCTTTTATTTTCCCCGAATATTAATCATATTGGAAACAAATAAATGGAATCTGATTATGAATGGGAACTTGGGAAGCAAAACAAAAACGCTTCCAATGAATAATAAGGTTTAGGGATATTACTTTTTTGGCAAGCATAAATGACTCTCACTAGCCAGTTTAATATCTACCTATATTGATAGTTCGCTTGGTGGATCAGTGCGTAGCTTATCATACATAATTGTAATGTTTAACTGGTTAAACATTACAACCGGTCATATAAAAATAATTATCAACACTATAATTGTAATGTCATCAAATAGGTAATGATGAAACTTACAAAGGGTTAATGCATTCAACACAAGTTTTTATCGGCTCTTTCATGTGGGTATAAGTATAAGACTTGTTTTGCCTATAGCTTGTATAGAAGGCATGTGCCAAAATACGCATAGATCTACCTATAAACACATGCGTGCAGTCAAACAGTGTGGTGACGATGATCATTGTATGTTTCAGGAACCGTTCATAAAGGTATGTGAGACTGAAGATAATACGGAATGTGTCGAGCTACTGCCAGCATTTACTCAGTAATGAGCTTTTAAGTATGACTCATTGACTCAAGGTGACGTCATATTGCAAAGCAATTCATCATTCCGTAAACCAAGTCGGACATATTAAACTGCATCCTCCCCTAGCATCCCAATTTAGGCATGATACTGACATAAAGGGCGCTTGAGATCACGCCACCTCTGTTTTTGGACAACGCACCTTTCTTACGGTGCGTCACAGGCGACACAAAATGACTCAGGGCTTTTCAAAACGGCACTGATCACGTGACAACACCCACCCAACAACCGCCGCGCCGCAGACAGCAGATTGGTCGCTGATAGGTTAGTGGCAGCGGAACGAACATACAATGCTCAGACCCCTGCAGCGGGGTGGGAACCGGTGATGAAGGACGGGTCACGGTGACGACGAAATGCTGGAATTAGGCACTTCCTGTGCAGATAGAGGGCGATATTATCACTTCGAAGCGAACAATCTATACCGTGCCAGAGCAGCACATTCCTCAGACAGTATATATGTACTTAAGCGACCAGTTAACGCCCATCTCAAGATTCTGTCTCTATAGGAGACATTCTGGTCTGAGTGAAAGTGTGATGTGTCATGCTCCTAAAAACGGACCGAAAACTCGTTTATTTTTAGTCAGCCATAAGCTTAGTTGTCGCTTGGAACCAAATGAGTCATAACCGAATCCTAGACAGAGAAGACTTGGCCCCGGTCAGGTGAGTGCAGCTGCGCGCGCCCGGAGCCCCTCCCCTCTCTGTGGTGACACGTGACCTGGTGATAGGTCACCGGGTCACCCTGGCCGACAGAGCGTGACCGCTACCGCGAGCTCCATCACCAGTGTAAAGCCGCGATACGTCGGGACTGCCGGGATCACCTACAGCGGAAGTTCTCTGAAGTCAGGCCGGGCCAGACGTGGCAGGTGCTACGGCCCATCATTGGAGCCAAGCAGACCTCAACCGCGACGCCGAGTATTACTGCTGACGCCATCAACACGTATTTCGTAAACGTGGGGCCAAATACCGCTGCCAGTGTGCCCCGAACGCGGAATGCTGTAACCACTAGGCTCCCGCGAGTACCAGCGTGTGGCATGCGTCTGAGTCCAGTGACCCTCGATGACTTGAGTATTACTTTAGAGTCAATGTTGTCATTGAGATCAACCGGAACTGACGGTGTGAGTGTTAATATGCTGCAGTGGTTCTTCCCTGGCTTATGTTGTGCTTTACTCGATATCATTAATGATATTCTGATCACGGGAGTAGTACCACCGAGGTGGAAGCATGCGATCGTCACGCCCATTATATAAAAGGAGGCGATACATCAAATGCCGCGAACTGGAGGCCGATTTCAATGCTTCCTGCAATCACCAAAGTAATTGAACCGCTTGTGCCTACTCAAATCAGTCCATACTTCGATCGCATCCATTTTTTTTTGTCGTAGCATGGCTATTGTCGACACTATTCCACCGAAACAGCTCTCAAAGTTGTTACTGATCGGATCTGTCGTGCGTTGTATTGTCGAGAAATTAGTT
Organism: Semibalanus balanoides; assembly: GCA_014673585.1. Classification (NCBI taxonomy): domain Eukaryota; kingdom Metazoa; phylum Arthropoda; class Thecostraca; order Balanomorpha; family Balanidae; genus Semibalanus; species Semibalanus balanoides. The sequence goes on from VOPJ01011538.1 coordinate 27,792, forward strand.
TGTTGGCGTTCCTCGACCGCTCAAAATGTTTGGACGTTATCAATCATGACAAACTGTAAAAATGCTGGCGCATTGTATGAAGAAGACACCCATTTGGCCGACAGATTATTTTTCCGAGCACACGCAGCAGGTGAAAGACAGCACAATGGAGCAGGGTGAGAATTTTCTCAGAGTCGCTGCCAAATCTACCGGGGCGCGGTGTATCAGAGAGGTAGCACTTGAGATGTTTAATGTTTCCCATCTTTGCGAACGATATCGACCTGTACACCGGTGACGTGACTGATATCCAGTTTGCAGACGACACGCAGCTCTTAGTGGGTGGTCGAAAGAAACAGCTTTCTGAGCTCATACAACAATTACAGGGTGTCCTACAATTGATGTCACACCCTTCCACGAGCTCTATTTCTTCCAACTGGGCGCACCGGAAAGGGAATTTCGCCAGGACCGGCCATCAGGGCTTCGTTGCGAGTCCGCTGGTCACGTGACTCGCTGACCGACCTGACCCGGCCCACCGGGAGGGTGGCCGGGGTCATTTCTGGAATGGCATCCAGCGCGCGTGGACCAGGAGTCCAGAATGGTCAAGGAGCAGTCTTTGTCGGCCCGCTGTCGGGCTGTCGGCATGGTGGACGGCGGAATGACCCATGGTCAGGTTGCCGAGAATCTGGGCGTCACTCTTCGCCCCATCTGCCGCTGGCTGTCCCACGACAGAGGCGGACAGACCCTGGATAACTGAACGGGGCGCGGGAGGAAGAGATCTGTCATCCCAGTGGCCAGAATCGTAATGGCCAAGTCCGCGCTGAAGAGGGGCCACTCAACACAAAAACTGGCGAGGAGGCTGGCAGCCAGCGGTCACCAGGTATCCAAGTCATCGGTGCACAACAGATACCTAAGGAAAGCTCTGCGATTAAAACCCATCAAACCCCACCTCCAGCCAAGGCTGACGGAGTCGCAGAAGCGCAAGAGGCTGGAGTTCGCTGAGGCGAGGCGCGACTGGACCGCCCAGGACTAGAGACGGTTTTGTTCATGGACGAGTCTCAGTTTGAGCTCTTCCACCCGCCCAACTGACAAAACGACCGAGTTTGGGCCCATCAAAGCCCGGAAGTCCCTCCAACCGAGAGTCCGAGACCGTCAAGTAGCCGCTGAAGATTCTGGTGTGGGGAATGATGAGCTATCGCGGGCTATCAGACCTGCAAGTCATCCCCCGGGGGCCAGACCGTGACGGCTGACCACTACGTGGAGGAGATCCTCAGCAAGATGGCAATGTCTGCGATGGCGCGGCGGAAGCAGAACGCCCCTCCGACTCAAGTCAAACTTATTGCTGACATGTCAAGGTCCGTTTTTCAACAAGACGGCTCCCCAGCACATCGAGCCCACAAGACGCAGAAATGGTGCCAGTCCCACTTTTCGGCGTTCTGGACCAAAGATGAGTGGCCACCCAACAGCCCCGACCTGTCCGCCAAATCGAAAATCTTTGGGCGATAAGTCCAGGACGAGATGGAACAAGATGGTGCCAGCTACGTCCTCGGGGCACGCTAAATAAGGAAAGTCCGAGCGGCCTGGTTCGCAGGATCAGCTCAGAGCTATGGACAACCTGATGTCCGTCAAGCCGGACCGTATTAGAACCTCACCAGGGAGAAAGGAGGGTACAGTCTGTAAATAAACCTGGGCTCCGCCGACTTCTCGTTTTCCGGCGGTATGCGGGCTGAAAGGGTGGTGACATCAATTCTGGACAAACCCTGTAGAAAGTTCTTCTTGCGCAACTCATGGACTGGTTCGTGAAAACCAAGTGAAACTTAACCCAAAGAAAACTCAGCTTCTTGTGCTGGGTACAAAGTCAAGCTTTAAAACATGCGTTACATCACGGTAACTATTGAAACATCAGCTTTCACTGAAACCGAAAAAGTTGAAAACTTGGGACTGGTCATTGATTTGACAATCACATGACTTTTGAGCCGTACATTAATCAATTAGTCGCCAAGTGTACGGGAAAATTGTTCGCTTTAATGCACGCCCGCCATGTAGGCCCTCAGTGCACATTGCTGCAGATCGTCGATAGTCTAATAATGTCATCGATCTGATATTGCCCGTCTGTTTATGTAACATATCCAGTTGCACCGTGTGCAGAAGCTAGTGAAATTTTGTACCCGCGTCATCACTGGAAAAATAAATGAGGCCAGGATATCGTGTGAACTAGAGCGCCTTGGTATCTTGACAGCTCGCAGTTTGTTCGAGCACCACCAACTAACAATTGAACGAAAATGATCTTGCTTTGTGGCGAACCAGAATTCCTGCGACATATATTCCACGCGATCATCACGACCAACAAACTAGGCAGATCGGGCAGCTGCGATTGCCTATAGTGAGGCAGGGAAACGCAGACTTGTCTATGGAGATGCGAAATTGTTCAACAATCTACTTGCAGCAATGTAGGACACTTTGGCGGATCCAGAGGGGGGCTGCAGAGAGGCGCCGCCTCCCCCAGGCGCCCGGGTCGCGGGGCCGGGCCGTGCCATAGCCTCCCCAAGCCGGGGGGTTTTGAGGGGAGGCCAAAACACGGCCCGGCCCCCGCGACCGCGGGCCGCCTGGGGGAGGCCGCTCCCTCTGCAAGCCCTCCTTGGATCCGCCCCAGAATCACCCTGGATCACCATCCACATGTCACGTTTTAAAAGCCCAATCCTTACTCATATGCTCGGAGCGAACCACGAAGGTGACAGCATCATGTGCTCGGAATATGAATTGTAGCTATGCACATTGGTGTATAGCTGTGTATGTGTGTGTGAGTAATTTGCCCGCGTGCCGCGGCCACTAGCATCCACTCTATGATAATGTTGACATGGACAATAGGCTAGCTGAAAAGCCTTGCCAATCCGCCGAGGATTGAGCTGATATACAAATGCGGAATACGAAAAGCGTACGAGCTCAAAAAATAGAACAAACCAAACCTTTGAGGCCTTACATTGGATATTATATAAAGGTACAATGACACATTAGCCGTTTCACGATGGGTTATTTTGCGCGAAATGTTTTAACAATAGCTGTTTCACGATGGGTTTTTGCGCGAAAATGTTTTTAAAACATTTTAAAATGTTTTTAAAATGTTTTTAGTAGTAGCCGCTTTCAGATGGAACTTATTTGACAAAAAAATTTTTAACCCTCGCCCTATGGGAAAAAAAACCCCGTAGGGCGAGGGCTAAAGCATTTTCCTCGCAATTTAGTCCATCGTGGAGAACGGCTATATATATTTTATACTAAGCTGGGATGCCCCGGCGCTGCCCGGGCAATTAATTACCTAATGTTAGCATAATGACACCCTCTTGAATGTATTTTTTAAGTGGTGCGTAGTTAAGCATAACTTAAAAATGCTACGCCCAGTCACGTCCAAGATTACACTTTCCATGCTATAAGAATGTTAACATACTGACAACAAAGGCACAACCACTTGAACAAATGCGTGTTCCAGCTTATTCCATCAAAGTTGCCGTTAAAAACGCGGTCCACTTTGTTGAACTTCCCCCGCCACACAACAGCTCAAAAGGATTAATTGGAGCCATTGAATGTGCCATGGTTATGGAGCAATAATCGAACCCTGACCTAAACTTAATCATATCCCTGCTGATGGAGCTCTTGGGCGGACGGATGGACACAAGTCTAAGTCTTTCTGCCTATCCCAGGCAAGGGCCTCCGAGCAACTTCGCCATGTGGGGGGGGGGGGTCAAAATTACCCCCCTATCATAACTCGATAACGAAAAGGGGTAAAAAGACGCAAAAAAAAAACAATTCGAAAGCTCTCGCATGTATATTCGAAAGCTACACAAGACAGACTATTTTTTAGCTAAAGTTCAATATTGAGGTCGCTAAACAGGTCAATCAAAGGTCAACTTTCACCAGTTTTTTTACTTTGCTTCGAACAACCCCGTAATGTCTCGTGAACTATGATAGCTAGGCACAATCAGAAATAGCATCGAAAGCTTCAAAATTAAATTTGCAATCGCATTAGGTGTCCTCAAAATTGAGCTCAGATCAATAGTTTAGGCTCCAGAGGTAATCTAATGTCAAAAATGCAGTTTTTGGTAGAAATTGTTTTCCTGAATAATTTTTTATCAAATAAAGATAGAGCAATGACTTTATCACCATCGCGTTTTCTCGTCAAGGCGTTTTGAAACATATACATGGTGACCTTACAAGGTCAATTTTAAAATTTGACCTCAGGTCAATGTCATTTGGTGACCCGAATAGATCATTGGTAAAAATATTTTGGATTTTTTTGTTTGGTCCAAAACCATCCTGTCATTATGGCTGATTCAGAAATTGTATGGGTTTTGCAAATCGCCATAGCCAAGGGTTTTTGATTCCATAACGGTCAAACGGTTTTCCATTTGCCCTTTATTATGTAGATATATAATATTTTATATATAAATATATAAAATATTTTAAAACATTTTAAAATGTTTTAAAACATTTCGCACAAAATAAGCCATCGTGAAAACGGGTAATGTGACAAGTTTTGTGGGTATAATAATTGTTTCATGTGCCCGTCACTCCTTCCTACATTATTGCCGCTTTATCACTGTTTCACTTGCACTTTACTTTATCTTGTTTGTTTTCAACATCACACGTAGCAGCACATTTTTTTAATTAAAGGGCAAACTTAAAAACAAAATAACAAAAGTTTTGGCATTATAATCGTTATGCACGTATTCAAATTGTCGTTTAAAATAGCCAATATAAAAAAATTAATCCAAAGTCCGATAATCATTTGGCAACCAAATTTTGTAAATTTCCTCAAAAACGTTCGTTTTTTGAATGGGACATGAAATTCAGGGTGAATTGGAAATAACTATGAAACAAAAGGAATAGCCTCAGGGCAATTGGTGCGAGGCAAAAGCTGACAAATAATTTTTGGGCCTGAGCAAGCAACAGGATGAGACTGCATAATGATGTACAACATTGTTAAGGTTACGGGACATGTTTGAGCAGAGGAACACAATCAAGACACATGTCCAAAGCAAGTGATATGGTTTCTCCGCATAATTCTAACATATATAATACATATATATATATATATATTATATAATATATATATCATAACAATATATATTCTATATTCATATATATACATATATATAATTATATATATAATATATATATATATAATATATATATATATATATATATATATATATATATATGAGTGTGTATTACGCTCGTCTCTCGACTTTGCATCGAGACTAAATTTTTGCTGGTAGAGGTAAATATTTCCCGAGCTTCGCACTATTCTTTAATGTGATTTAAAATAATTGTGGATTGTTTTTTTAACTGACCTCTCCTTGATATATTACAAATACTTTTTCAAATTGAATACTTTTTTACAAACACCAAAAAATCGGTCACGGTTATTTTTCGAATTTGAAGTTAAATTAAAATGCACATGCACTCTGTTTATTGTTTATTTTGTTTATTTGTTTAATCACTAACGGGTTCTGCACCCACTGACAGGTGAAGTCGAAAGTTAAAACCATAGTCGAAAGATAAAATCATGGAAAGTAATTTAAAATCACTTTACAAAAATGATTTTACTTTTGCGATACTTGTTCAATTTTATGCAAATTGTGTAACTTTTACGTAAACTGTTCACATTTACGCAAACTATTCACTTTTATGTAAATCATCGAGATTGAATGTTTTTTAAGATATGTTTACTTTTATTTTTCAATAAACTTAGATAAATGTTTAATTTTCAATTCATTATACACACCGTAACTTTCTCTCAAAACAAAAGCAGTCTGCCGTCATTTTCCCCGCTTAAGGTTTGCCCTGCAGACAGCTCACCTCTGGAATCAGCTGACGTATTTGTAACCCACAGTGTCAGCAGCAGAAGCAGCTGCAGCAGCAGCAGCAGTGGTGGCCAGCCGACCCTCCGACCCATGGTGTCTCCCTGAGCCGCGGCGGGCCACACTGGTCCATATACCCCGATCTGCACCGCTATATACCTGTCCGTCAGTCTCCCACACCGGCCACTGCGCGGACCGTACGCCACAATACGTCGCCTTACGTCACGTCATAATACGTCACTCCGCCCGCGTCTTAGATCGCCACCTTCTGGCTGCGTGATTTTCGTCAGTCGGGTCGCCACGCACAGCAAACGCCCAGAATTCAAGGTCATTCGTACCGGGAACCAGCGCCGACACACGGAAACCAACATCGGTAACGACGGCGTCGACGGGACGGCGACTTCCTCCAGCCGGCGATAGGGATCTGCCGACAATGACTACTTGTCAGATTCGCCGCTCCTCCCGAGCGTGGCTGCCTGCTTACTCATCTGGCTGTCATTGTTTGGGCCGACAGTCGTGACTGTAAACAGCTGTGTGCGATTCATTAGGAGCAGGGAAAGTGAGAATAATTAGCTGGTGCATGTGAACTAGGTACATACAATAGAAGCGGCTACTGCTAAGCACAGATATCTGATCATCTGTTATGCCATTTCACTTTTGAGTGGATAAAGTAACGGTCTGGTCGAATTTGACCAGTGCCTGGCCCACTGTCAGGAGCTGCTCACTGACTGCTGCTGAAAATGTATTTCAATTTAATATTATGGGCTTCCTTACTACACACAATCGGCTGATTATGCACTTCACAAGGAAAACGCAGAGAAACCTCAAAAGAGTAGGACCGAGAAGAACCGAGCCTCAAGAATGAGATGCAAGATGAGTAAGTTGTAGCATAGCTACTTAATTGTTTCGTATTCAAAGGCCATTTCCCAGTGGCGTCACCAGCAGGGGGAGGGGCAACCGGGGCAACTTGCCCCCTTCCCCGAACCTCCGATTGGTGACTCTCTGAGATTGATGCAGATCCAAGGAGATTTTGAGCTCGGAAAATGGGGTACGCTGACCACGTCCAGAGGTTTTCTTCGAAACAAAACTTCCGATTTTACCGCTGGGATTCCAACGAATTCCCTGACAATTGTTCAGTATCTGGTCCGATCCGTGATTTTCGATGATATATATATATATATATAATCTATCTATATATTATATATATAAAGAAAATATATACACACACAAGACAAGCTGTCTGTTGTGTTATTTTCATCTTTGCATGGTGCGATGAAAGTCTCGCTGACGAAAACGCGTACCGCTAATTTTGCTTTCCCGTGTGTCATATACCATATATATATATATATAATAATATAATATATATATATATGTATTATATATATATATATATAATAGTAGATATTTACACTAAACGTATACAACATGTCACGTCTGTCAACAGCACGTCTACAATATGTTTGTCATAAAATGTGTCGTGACGTATCATTGTCTCTGTCACAAGGACACGAAAGTAAACAAGTACAAAACACAAGGACACGGAAGCAAACAACTACAAAAGACAGATGCCTATTGGTTCCACGCCGGGTGTTGATGTTATTTTCCGAACATTTCGTAAAATTCCAGCGTGAGACAATCGTGTCCAGCGCAGATAGCACTCAGCCAACGCTGCCGGGTTTCAGCACATTCCGTGTATGGCCCCATGCTGTGTCGTAGGTATTTTTCCGGCAGTGTTTGTTGCTCCCTGTCTATCTCACACAGCTCTACCATTCGCCAGTTTTATGCGCGGTAGCTGCAGGATAAACGAGAACACGAGAAAACTGCAGAGCTGCAGCTTTCAGACAATAGAAATGCATTAAGCAGCGTGGAGAGTTGACTGGCTGTGGCGGGAACATTTGACACAGTAGAGGCCGTCTGCGAACGAGGCCGCAGCTGATTGGCCGTCTGCGAGCGAGGCCGCAGCTGATTGGCTGTGTGCTGCGTGCTGAACATGCAGTGCGGACAATTACCCGTATTGCATGAGACTGTGGCGACTTGGCAGTCAGGCAGATAAATTGCTGGATTAAAACATGCTTTTTGCATTTAACTACGACTACCATGGGTGGATAATATAATGTGGTAGGAGTCGGTGAGGTGCCGCACCAACTTATAAGTTGGTGATGATAGACTGTGGAGCCACACCGACATTTCATTTTGTAATGCAAATCATCTAATGTATTGGAGCATCTTGTCAGGCTATGACAAATAGCAAATATAGCAATAGAACACTCTTCGTCCATCCCTACTTTGGAAATGATCATCTATTCATGTTGATCACAGATAATCAAAACGTAATTATGAGTGGGTGATGTGCAAAATGACGGATGTCGCAGTAGCATCCAAAGTTTGGTAGGGTTTTTATACCAAAAGCTAGTGAGAGGTTAAGGCGCCCGATACAATTTTGCATATTTTAGGAATACCTCTCATTAATACCAAAAATTGCTAACCTCACTCCGTAATGCCAATAAAGGTGATTTAGTAAATACAACACAAGATATGTCTTGTGTTTCATTTACAAAATCATTTGTTTACATTATGAAAGTTAAGTTAGCAATTATTTTTATCACAATGTCTCTCAAAACCGGTCTTATAAACTTTTGAGTCAGCGGTTTCGACTTACTCCCGTCTTGGCGTCCACCCGTCGCTTCCATTTGGCCCATTTAACGGCCAGGGCTCCCTGCTCCAGCCTAATGGCAAATCCTGTACAGTATGTTCTGGACTTCAGAACATATATAAGTTACATTTATACATGCATTTGTTAAACTGCGTTGTACTTAATAACTAAGCATTAGCCGTTTTCACGATGTATTATTTTGCGCGAAATGTTTAAGTAATAGCCGTTTTCACGATGGACTGATTTGCAAAAATATATCTTAACCCTCGCCCTACGGGAGCGTAGGGCGAGGGTTAAAACATTTCTCGCATATTAGTCCATCGTGAAAACGGATACTACTAAAACATTTAAAAACTTCTTAAAATGTTTTAAAATAGTTCGCGAAAATAATCAATAAAAAAACGGCTACAGATACAGATACAGATACAGATGCATGTATTAAGACCCTCCATAGTATTGATTTTGTGGTATCCACGTCGTTATACAAATGAAATACCGCGCGGAAAAAAAACGAAATACAACACACAATGATGATACAAATACAGTTGATAAAACACGGTGGCAAAGAGTGGCAACTCTGCTTGGCTATCGCCTAGCCTCTGGTGTAAGGGCGTTCCAGGCGCTCGCGGCTCGGTACGCAAAGCTGCGCCTTGCGAACTCCGTCCGCACGCGGGGTAGTTCGAGCTGGCCGCCTTCACTGGCGCGCGTGTGGCGGACGGACACGTCGGCACGCTCACCTTCGACGGCGCAAGCAGTTCTGAGCGATAGGGGAAGATCAGGTGGCGTACTGCAAATGTCGCGTCAGTGATCATTTGAAATCGACATGAGCCACCCGAGCTCGCGTAATGATGGGGTAACATGTTCGCGGCCGGCCCGACCATGTCACAATGCGAACGCCCGAAGTTTATCGCCTTTTGCACGCGCTTGCCTTCTGTGGCGGTACCAGTTACCCCACACCGTAACAATAACTAGTGTAAGGGAATACGAGAGCTTCGACCACAGACGTCTGACGGCATTTAGCAAGCTAATGAAGGATTCGCGCAAGACCCACCAGCACACAATAGGCAACGCTGGTTGGACGACCGACGAGACGTGGCAAGTTCCATGGACAGGTACGGTCGTGAGCAACTCCCAGCACCTTGACGCTCTGCGAGGCGAAAATTTCATCGTCTCGAACATGAACAGAGAAGTCGGTGACGTTGTATGACGGCCGAATTGAGGACGATCATCTCCGTTCTGGACTGGTTGATTTTTAGACGGTTCTGTGTGAACCACTTCATAGCTATAAGAAGAGAGCTTTCAATAGAGTTTTTAGGCCTGAAAGTTTGATGGAAAGTCAAGCATCAAGGAACGGGCGTCGTCAGCATACATCACATCCTTCCGTTGGAGGTTGCTGTGGCAGATCGTTGGTAAAAAGAGAAAAAATACAGTCCCAGAATGGATCCTTGGGACCACTCTCGTGGGTCACGTTGAGTGCCACGATCCACCTCGCACGGTCTGGGTACGCCCCGAGCCAGGCCGAAACCCACTCCGTGGACGCCATACCACTCAATCTTGTCCAAGAGACGGCCGTGCTCGACGCTTGTCAAAGCCTTAGACTTGTCAGCTGTGACGATGGACGTCATCATGCCTCTGTCAATGTTGTCTGTTGCGAAAGTGACAGCGTCGAGCAGGGCCGCCTCCGTGGACAGGCCCGACCGGAAGCCGTACTGCTGCGGGCATAGTACATACATTGTGGGATGTGAGGTAAGACATTAGCTGAGTACAGACCACGCGCTCCCATAACTTCGCCACGACAGGAAGGACTGATATTGGACGATAGTTATTGGGGTCCGCAGTGTCACCCTTTTTGTGTAGAGCGGTAATGGTGGCAGCTTCCTGATCGGCAAAACACAATTTACGTGCATTAATTGACAGATCCAACCAAAATGCGGATCCACCACTGGAAAGGTAACTTTAACATGTGGACGGTTATGCCATCAGGAGCACAGGCACGGGACGTACTCATGCGCTTCAGTGCTGCCAAGAGTTCCGGTAAGGTGGCAGGATACGGCGAGAACGACCCAGCACACAGACCCAGATTCGCAGGATTTTAACTTAAAGGGACACTGTCCACTCAAAGTAAAATTTGATATGTAAAAGAATAGCCGAATTTGATAAGCACCATGCAGTCCGTTTTTTGAAATTCGCGCCTAGTCGCCTAATATCGCCGTTCAAAGTTCAGTTTTCTTCCAGCCAATGAGGCTGACGAAATCGCCACCACTACGTACCAAAATACATTAAGCCTTGTGCAACTATGGAAATTAGTGAATTTTTTGCTTAAGCATTCTACCCAAATTTGTAATGTCAGAAACATTTCATGTCTTATTTGCCTGATTTGAAAAGTGTTACGGTGAAGGAAGAAAGTTCCGACTTTGCACATTATTTTTTTTTAACTTTACGAAAGGGATTTGATTTCCACATTGATGAAGTTTTTATCGACCGAGTTTTTTTCTTATGATTGTCCTTCCTATTCCGGAGATACCAAATGGAAAAAGAGTCTGTTACACTTCCATGGCAACGACGCAATTCGGCAATCCTAAGAGTCAGTTAACAGATCCACAATGTATAAGCGCATCGGAGTCTCATCCAATTGCAATGCGGCAGCTGACGGTTGGACAATGCGTCAGTTGATATCCTTCCTGTTGATTACAGTAACTTGAGCAAACGCTTCCATGTTTACGTAGTGCTGGCATAAATCGTAAACAGTTTTATATTCTATAAGTAATTGAAATTAAAATTACTGTTTTTTTTATTTAGCGCTTTTTGATAAGAGTGAATTGGCAATAAAAATCATTAAGTGGTCCTTAGGCTTGTTTTAAGCCTGTTTTGCGATATCATCCGGAAGAGGCGTGTCCATTTAAAGCCGATGTGGGCTGGCCGCTATATCCCTAGCAGCCCCCACAATCCTCTGGCTACCCCCTTCCTAACTCAAAATTATGTGGCAACACCTCTGTGTTTTCCATTTAATTTTCCCGGGCAATGACTTCCTAATACCTTGCAGCTGCATTTTTCGTCACTCAGACTATTCACAAATTAGCCGTTTTCACGATGGATTATTTTGCGCGAAATGTTTTAAAACATTTTAAAATGTTTTAAAAGTTTTAGTAGTAGACGCTTTCCACGGTGGAACACTGCGAAAAAATCTAGCCTCGCCTTACGGGACCGATTAGGCAAGGGTTTAAAGCATTGCTCGCAATTAGTCCATTGTGAAACGGCTACTACTGAAACATTTTAAAACATGTTAAAATGTTTTAAAACATTTCGCGCAAAATAATCCATCGTGAAAACGGCTATTAGTAATCATCTAAATTGTATACAATAGTCACGTCACAAATAAGCTAACATCGTTCAGCATCCTTCACGAGTGCACCTGTTTCCGGCACCCGGGCGCAGCACCACTTCTGCAGCCTCTCTCGTGTCAGGTTCTCCCTCCACCCACCCTCCCTCTCCAGTCGACACTCCAATATGTCGCGATCAATTCAATCTGCCGGTCGGTCGCGGCTAATTTGATGCCCCGGGGCAAGGTCAACACTCAGCACGCCGGCGGCGCTCGTCCCGACGCCACCATCCGCCGAAACCAGGCGCACTCGTTTGATTGGAATCACCTGCTGCAGTGGATTGCGGGATAGCCGCGAGATCCGAGATCCGGAACAACGGGAGAGGTAAATTGGGATATTGGGATATCGAGATATCCGGTTACTGCTACATTTAACATCACGACATTTGGATACTGGATATCGGGTACCTGAGATTCCTCTTGGGACACCAATATATATATATATATATATATATATATATATATATATATATATATATATATATATATATTTATATATATTAATATATATCGAGGTATTCGGATTTATGGATACTGTGATATCGAGACATCGAAATGTTAGACAACAGAATGTCGAGATATTGGAATCGTGCGACATCCGGGACATTGGAACACTGTGACACCGATACGCTGTGACATCAAGACATCGGGGTAGAGTTCGACATGGCTGCACTTTTCCTTGGCCTAGCCGCCCCACAGCCATTACATCACAGCCACAGCCAGCCACAGCCACTCCCAAATGGCAATGGCCAGCCGTGAGCATTTATGTAAATTGATATTGTGTCTTTATTAAATTTCCAGTCTACTGTTATGGCAACATGCCAAAGCTTCTTTTAACCATGATTGGTTTGATAAGATGGATGCAAAACAAAAATAACAGGTAGACTATGCAGCCACAGCCGTAGCCACAGCCATGATCTATAAATTTTTCAGTCCAGCCCACCCCAGTAGCCATGGGGTTTGGCCAGCCATGGGGATAGCCGCCCCATGTAGAACTCTACATTGAGGTATCTGAAAATCGGAACGTACTAGTGACATTGCACAAATATCGGGACATTGTGGTATCGGGAAACTGATACATACCACTCAGCAAACAGGGGATACCACTCAGCCAACAGGAGACCTACCACTCAGCCAACAGGAGACCTACCACTCAGCCAACAGGAGACCTACCACTCAGCCAACAGGAGACCTACCACTCAGCAAACAGGAGACCTACCACTAGTGGTGCCAGTTTCAGAAAATATTTGTCGAATGTCCGACCTATGTCCAAGACCATGGTCAGCTGTCCGTCCGAAACTGTCCGAAAATCATTGTTTGTCCGAAATTTGTCCGATAACTGAAAAAATGTATGATATGGCATGCAAAACATTCAGTGTATCATTCTCAATATATGCATAAGTAAAAGCATTTGTGTCAAAGATCGCTACAGCTATGATATCCGAGAGTTACAACCATCATACATAAAATCCATGGAGCACGTTCTAGAATTTTGAAGCAACTGGTTGTTGCAAAACGTTGATGGTTTAATGCAGCTAAAAAACAGACTTATGGTAGTTGGTACAGGCGTCAGATTGCTCGGTTTAGGAATTACCAAATGGTTGAATTTATGGAGTGAGGATCTGTTGTGCGCAGGAAAAGTGTTAAGAATTTAGTGTGATATATGGGACTCAAGACTGGTGGCAACCTCACTGAAACATGTCATAAAATCGTTGTTTGGCATCCTTATCGGAATCCTCCAGCCAAACATGTTCTGCCAGCATCTGTCCTGCCCCGTATAGTGGATTCTCTTGTGATCTTCTCATATTAGATAATGTACACAAAGTGTATGGTAGTGCTAGCAAAAGTGTAATCAAGGAACTTCAAGAAGTGCTCAACTGTGCTGCAAGAGTATCTCCGCGTCCGGAAATATGATCAGTCTCAGATGTCCTGAAGGGGTTAGGCTGGCTCCACTGTTCCTAGAACTGTACGACTTATTTGATTTATGTTGATGCACAAGATTTTATCACTAAGCCTGCCGACCGGACTGCCGTAACCAAAATCTGCTTATTTAACCATCAATCTGGCATGGCGAAAAACGCGACAATCATCCACCCTTCGCTGTTCGTCTCGCAACAATCATGGAAAGCGCACCCATATACCTGCATCCAACTGCTGACAATCGCTATGCTATTGTAATTCATCTACCATTCATAGTGTGTGTTCGTTTAAACGTTATATTAAAAAAATGTTACTGAAAGTCCAATTGATTTAATGACGCTGTTCTTAACACTTTATCGACGCAAAATGGTTGTGTTTCACCCAATGTATGACGAGGTATTAAAAATAGCCCTATTCGTCTGGAAATAACCTGATGGACGTGAATAAATAAATAAATAATAAATCCATAAACTATGACCATAACTATGAATAAATGGATATACATCATGTATATCCATTTATATACAGGCAAATATTGATTGATAAAAAGTAATTGGGTAAGTGATTCTGGGTAAGTGATTTTCACGACAAGCCATCCATGGGCATCGGATTTTCGAAAATGTCCAAAGAGAAATATGTTTTTGCCCGTCCAAAACCGAACCGATCCTCAGACAAATTCGGATTTCCGAAAATGTTTGCACCGATTGGCACCACTACCTACCACTCAGCCAACAGAAAACCTACCACTCAGCGAACAGCCATCTCACACCAACAGCATTGAGCCATTTATAGATCAATCTGCTAAGACAGACGGTCGTAGTTATGCCTGCATATAAGGACTTGGCTAAGTCTTATGCCACTTGACTAAGACTCTGGTGCCGGACAATCAAGTTGAGTTCGGATCAGTGATGACGAGGTTAGCAGCAAGCACAGGTGTGTTATCTATTTCCGGTAAAACCAGGGAAAGAAGGAGTAGAACAAGGAGCCTTACGTGACAATCAGGAAGGTCAAGTTCATGCATGCCACGACAAACAAACCAGTGAATATCTGTAGTGATGCTGATTGTTTTCCGCTCTATGGTAATTCAACTAATGAAATGAATATGCACCAGCCTCTATGAGTGCTTGACAGTCTTTATTGAAGATTTTACCAGGTATAATGTGAAAGCGAGTAATAAAACTGAAAAAGTTAAATACCGAGCTCGCATACAAATATTGACTGCTGAGGCCTGAGTACAGAGTGGCACAATGTTCTGACGGACTTAACCATGTTTACAGACCACCGAACACGAACTCAGGAGGTGCAGCCTTTCGATAGCGAATGATAATCAGATGTCAACAAAGAATGGATATACAAACTAAGTTGTCGGGCCGGCGCAAGTTGGGCTGCCGGATAAAACCTACAGAATGTCATACAATATATGTGTGTGCAGTTCTAATCATTCAATTTTCTCAGTACCAGCATTCGCCAAGCACATGAGAAGCGGTGGTGGCAGTATTTGTGCCTTACAACGACGCAAGCGCCGTCAGATATCGCTGGAGCGCCTCACGCGACTCAAGACAGGGGAAGCGAACGAGCTCGCCATGAGGCCAGGCCGAACTCAGAGCCCACGCCAGAGGCCAGACTCGAAACTCAGAACACATGTAGTGAACGTCACTACTGGGGTCCAGGTGCTCTGGAACCCCAACACTCTGAGTGGTGCCGGAGAGTACCCAATAAAATGTGGGTTCTGTTCTGGTTCTGAGAAAAGGCCGCCGCCTTTTTTAAGAAAAAACACTACAAAGATGAAACGCCTGCATACGTGTGTGTCAGCATAGGCGTAGGAGCCGGGGGTGGACAGGGGGGGGGGAAACTGCCCCCAACATTTTGGATTTTAAACATTACCTATGCACGGTTGCATGGAAAGAATCGACTTCAAAATGCCTTTTGCCCCCCCCCCGCCTTTCCCAACTTCAAATGAGTTCACGCCCCTGTGTGTTGTCCCTATCGTCAGTGGGACCCAAGCTTATTTACGCCCCTCTCACAAAATGTGGCTCCCCTTGATAACAATTGCGACGGCGGCAAGATGCATTCCGAGAGCGGCAAGATATCTTACGAGGGCGACATGGTGCATTCCAAGGGCGTCATGATGCGCTCTGAGGGCGGCATGATACGCTTTGAGGGCGGCTAAATGCCTTCTGATGGCGACAATATGCCCTCCGAGTGTGACGAGATATCTTCCGCGGGCGACATAATGCGTTGTGACTGTGCAGTGTGCAGTGTGCACTGTGGCACTCTTCAGTCCCGTACAGTACTGCAGCATTGTTGTGCTACACAGTTATACATGTGCAGTAGGCGCCCTGCAATACCTCGCGGGGGGGGGGGCACCTGCGAAGTGCCAGGTGTCGCCTCTCGAGTCGTGAGTGACGGTGGCGACGGCGACATTCCTTTGGAATCGGAAATGAGGCAAGGCCGTTTTGGACCTGGAGAGGACGATCCAAAGCCGTGTGACCAGCTGTGTGACCAAGCCGTGTGCACCCAAGCCGGTGTGCCCCGATCCCAAGATCCCCCAAGCAGGACGATCCCAGCCGTTGACCCAGCTAACGAGATTTGACGTGTCCGCTACGTTGTGACAAGGTTATGCAACACAACTACACAAGTTGTGATAGTTGTAATTTTGTAGACTCGCAGGAAGGCTGTCACAACGTATACCTTATAAGACGCTCACAAACGTTGAAAAACAACAGTTGCTACACGTTTACTTTTGACAAGCATAGCTAACGTGACTTACGTGGTCGATCATTAATCTTAGTAAGATGGTGAATATGCTCAATTTAGATAATTGTACCACATTGCGACCTGTTCTTTCCAAATTACTAGAACAAAGTTGTGACATCGTAACGATACAACGTTGCTGTAACGTTTACCAGTGACTTTTAAACAACTTTTTCTTCACAACATTCACGACGTTGTCGCAACGTTGTTAAAACGTAAAGATCCATTTTGATTTTTTCATCACGTTGCAAGCAAGTGAATCTGTTGCCTGGGGAATCCACCCTTCTAAAATGTGTTTTTTGGTTGTGCACACTTGGCCAATCCCTTTCATTATTCACCACCGTTCGTCATCGGTGCCAACCAAGATCGGTACCATTTATATGTCTGAGTGTTTACACCAGTCTGCCAAGTTATTGGCTAATGTTTCTTTTCCTTCCTGGTTAAGATTTTCCTTGATGATTTTCTTATTTGTTAAATCTTTTGACTACCCGTATGACAGCGCAGTTGCTATAGACGCAGTGCAGGTGTATATTTGTAGTTGTCAAAGCGGCATTTTATAGATTGGAAACAAAATAAATTTAATTGCCCACTGTATGACGTCAACATTTATCATCTACATCTATCTATGTCTTCATTCGTCGACATCTATATTCATGGTTCACCACCGTTGACCTGGAATTGCAAATGGCTTCTCATCAGCAATACTATCAGCAACAATGTCTTCTAATCAGCATCCTAGCTGCTTCGCGACGCTTCGAAAACGTTTTCTAGCATAAAACTCATCCTTGATCCTCCCGATATGAAAGGTTTGGTACTAATACTATGTTGAAGTGTCCTTTTTACGTGAAAGAGGGACCTGAAAATTAAGCATGCGAAATCCAGGAAGCTCATGTTGCTTGCGCCCCTCTTGGCCTGGGCGCCCCTTTCTGGGTATGGCGCCACCCAGGCGGTACACACCCACTTTTTTAAAGTAGCGACACCTCTGAACCCACGGATTTCGAGCCCCTCGCCCTACCGACTTAGCCGCCCGTATTTCCCAGATGAGACGCGATATAACAGTGTGCCCTGTTGAACGTTGGCACCCCGCTGCGACTGTTGGTGGATACGGAACACCGGCGGTATTAGCTCCGACGGCTATCTGTTTAGAGGCGAGGTGGTGTTTATAGGGACGGGCGAGGCCAGGGCCACACCACACAGACTGGCAAGCTGTGTGGTGTGATCCCACGGCTCTGTCTGTCTGTCTGTCTGTCTGTCTGTCTGTCTGTCTGTCTGTCTGTCTGTCTGTCTGTCTTGTCTGTTCTGTCTGTCTGTCTTGTCCTGTCTGTCCTGTCTGTCTGCTGTCTGTCTTCTGTCTGTCTGTTCTGTCTGTCTGTCTGTCTGTCTGTCTGTCTGTCTGTCCTGTCTGTCTGTCTGTCTGTCTGTCTGTCTGTCCTGTCTTCTTGTCCTGTCTGTCTGTCTGTCTGTCTGTCTGTCTGTCTGTCCCTGTCTGTCTGTCTGTCTGTCTGTCTGTCTGTCTGTCTGTTCTGTCTGTCTGTCTGTCTGTCTGTCTGTCTGTCTGTCTGTCTGTCTGTCTGTCTGTCTGTCTGTCTGTCTGTCTGTCTGTCTGTCTGCTGTTTAACGGTAATCCAGTATGTAATCTTACTGTTGCTTTCTGCTGTATCATATCAAGGCAGTATAAAATAGGCAGCTGGAGGCGGAATCGAAGACTTGTCTGCTGCCAGTAAGAGTGATAGGTAAATGCGTCGCGGCGCACGATGCCAGCACTCTAACATTTCTGTCTGCTTTTCATACTTCCGGTCTGAGTACTGTCTTGATGGCCTCTTGATGGTATAAACGCCACCTCCGCGCCGTACTGGTGGCGTTTATACGCCTCCTACGGCTTTTCGACGATATTGGAAACAGGTGTTCGGGCATCAAATACCCACATTGTGTAAAATTATTGACCTCGAGTCATCTCAGGTTAGGCTAGGTCACGTGACCGTGGTTCCAAAAAAGTTTGCGGTCGTACCATATCCAGAGCTTTTGACCGATCGCTTTCACACTTGAGAACTTTATGAGGCCACAAGTACCAACAAATCTTATACATCGCTTTTGTATATCGGTGTCCTAAGGTCGGGTCAATTTTGTGACTTACATATTATAAGTCAACTGGGAACTATTCCTGAGATGTTTTCTACTCCGAGGATATGCATGATATTTCTCCAATTCCTTTTGAATCATGTTAACATATAATATTTTTGGTGAC
This sequence comes from Semibalanus balanoides, assembly GCA_014673585.1. Taxonomy (NCBI): domain Eukaryota; kingdom Metazoa; phylum Arthropoda; class Thecostraca; order Balanomorpha; family Balanidae; genus Semibalanus; species Semibalanus balanoides. Next base: position 46,574 of record VOPJ01011538.1, read on the forward strand.
ACAGTGCAATTTTTGTTCAGTGACCCCTACAGGATCACCTGAGGTCATCTGAGGTCACCAATACTTTTGTGCAAATAACTCTCGACAGAATGAAGATGATAAGTGGAACCGGCACCAATGTGTTTGTTTCGTCGATAAACGTCCCCCAATATGCCGCATGGCCTAGGAACCTAGGTCACCACTTGACCTTGACCTGAGATCAAAATTATCAGTTGACGTAACCTGGTCTACATGAATATTATTCGAAACATCTCGACGAGACAAACATGATGGCGTCAAAAGTATTGCTCTATCTATATTAGGTAAACAGTTATGGGCAACAAACAGTTCTGCAAAATTACATTTTTGACCTTGGATTACCTCTGAAGCCTTTACATTTGACCTGAGCTAAAATAAGTTTAAGGGCATACAGACAATTCATTTTTCAATAACTTTCGAATCCGTTTGTTTCTAGCTAAGACAGTTCCTGAGATATCTGGAGCAAAGTCCTAAAACTGTAAAATCTGACCTTTGATGTTCTTTGGTGACCTTAATATTTACCTGAACCCAAAAACTACTATAATATTTTCATTGTTTTTAGGCAAGCTTTTTATCAGGCAATATCTTTTTTATTTTGTCTACGTTGCACAAGATGCCGAGTTTTCGAGGAATCGTCGAAACCCCACTCTCCCGCCGTACCTGCCCCCCGGTACGGCGAAGGTGGCGCAGAGCACCGGCACGGCGCGGGTTAGCGCCACCGAAGTCGACGCGCGGCGGAAGGTGGCTGTGGCGGCCGGCGGAAGACGAGGGTCGGGGGGCGGGAGGCGAGGGGCGGGGGCGGGCGGGCGGGCCTGGGCAGGTGGGGGGGGATGAAGCGAGGAGCGGGCGAGTGAGCGTGTGGTTACATTTAGCCCGCCTGTAAACTGTTTGGCTCGTGTGTCTCTGGACTCCAAACAGCGGCCGCTCTTCTCAGCAGCAGGTGAAGAGCGCAGCCGGTCCGTCGCCGACGACGCGACGCCGCCAAGTGTACGCGACGCCGCTCGTGAGAATGTGGGGTTTTCTGTACAAAGAAATGACTCGACAGNAAATTGGCGCAAATTTGACGCATTTCCTGAGATTATCGTAAAACTAAGCAACTTTTTCTAGGAAAAGTTTGTTTTATATCAGTTACTGATACATAAGCAAGCGAAATCCGATGAGTTTTCAGAATTGTGCGATACTTTTGGGGATTTGCCCCCCCCCAAACTGACAAAATCACCCTTTCTGGATCCGCATATGTTTATGTTCATCGAATCCCTGGGCGGTCCCCTGAAACAGTGGACTGGCCCCAATTAGCACCATGATCCCAAGGGATACGGTGCTTGGTCCACACAGCAAACCATTTATGTTCACGCAACCTGCTACTGTGACCTGTGCCCACTGCCCACTCCTAAGTTCATTTTCACTTCCTTTCCGCCAGCGATCATTCGTTTGTAGGGAAGTGGTAGAAAGTGCCCGCCAATTATCCGCTAAGTGGAAACCTGTTGGCCCAGCCATGAACGTGACAATAAATCATGGAGGCAAGGAAGCAAAATAGCCGTCTAAATGAATCGCAGACATCTGTTACAGTCATATGAATTCCTCGTCATATGTCTAAACGTAACACTTGCGCTCTGGATAAGGTGTAATCGACTTTGGATGATGACCAAGTGATTGTATATGATGTTTGTGTCTGTCGGTCAGGCAACTGTGTGTTAAGATACTCAAATTAGGTACACCGGATTGTGTAAGACTTCGCGCACAGTATGAAGAACAGCCTGTTCACTGTTCAGCCTCCAAGTCCAATAAACTGTCATTGTCAAGTCCCACATGATTGCTGTTGTAATTCTGTAGTCGAACAGGGCGCCAACTGTGTAATCTGTTGCAATAATCAATACCGTCTGCAGCAGGGGTGTAGGTTCCTATTTAGTCGGAGGGGCTTCAGGCTCCTCCCAACTAGTGCTTCAGCCCCCCAACTTTGAGGTGGAAATGAGTGAATCTGGAGGAGAAATCTGTATTTTGTGGGTTTTGATGGTACTTTTAACCAGTGGCGGATCCAGGATTGTCATTGAGGGGCTGTAGGTCCAGGGGGCGCTTTTTGGCACCTGAGGGGGCGTCGGGAGGGGGCGCTCCATGGGTTTGGGAGCGCCCTTCATAGGTTTGGAGGCGCTGTTCATGGGTTTGGGGCGCCCTCCATGGTTTTGGGGGCGCCCGCCGCCCTCCATGGGTTTGGGGCCCTTTCCATGGGTTTGGGCTTCCTCCATGGGTTTGGGGCTTCCTCCATGGGTTTGGGGGCGCCTGCGGTGCTCAGACTGCGCCTACGGCGCAAAATTATTGCCCCTGCGCCTCGGCGTTGGGTCGCCAATTTCCATTGAGGCTGCCAGCCCCGTTGCCCCCTGGATCCGCTCCTGCTTTAAGCGATTTTGTCCAGCTCAGCCCCCCACACTTTTCTGGAGAAGCTACTCCCCACGTTCTGCAGTGTTCGCGACACTCAGTGTCAGTGGTGTTCGGCACACGGCACAGAGTCCAGAACTCAGTGATGGTGGCTGGTGGCTGGTGCTACCATGAGGGCGTGCTGGAACGCGTCAGATTATACTTCATTTATCCGCGTCAGTCCAGTTCAGATATACATGGCCAATTCAGGTTCATGTCTTTCCCTAGCCCTGCTGTCTGGCTCAATTCACACCAGTCTGTTTTGGTTTGAAGAAGAAATAATCCAACTTGATCACAATGTTTTGGATTAACTTATACCTACCGAACTTATGCCATAATAAATGTCTATCGTTTCTCAATTAGCTTATGACTCATAATTTAGATGTAAGATGATGTATTTCAGCTTCTCAGCCCAAATCACTCCATTGCATCTTGTTTCCAACCGCCTGTCGGTTCTCTGTCGGATTATGTTACTGTCCGCGGTTACAGAGCTTGGCAGCGCTAATTACTGCTTTAACGGCCGGACGGTCACTACTCCTGTCAGTGGCTATACTCCTGGGCTGCCGTCCCGCTGGACTTTATTGGGGCTGAAAGGACGAGGTCATGACCTGCTGTGGGGCCATCAACCCGATCCGCGGCGATGCTGGCGCGAGACCAAGAAACATAGAACACCATTAACGTCATTGTTTGTCCTTCATAATGACTGAATATTAACGCGTCATTGAGTGCAAGTTAGGGGATGAGTTTGCCCTCGATGACAAAAACGGGGTACCATTAAACGGTTGCTCAGATTATTTCCTCGGTCAGATTTTTGCGGTTAAAGGATCTAACTTGTTCCAAAATATGTATGTAATATATTTCACGGGTACCATCAGGGACGTAGCCAGGGGGGACTGGGGTGAATGCATCCCCCTGAGCAAACCAGCCTGAGTCTACACTAGATAAAATGTGATTCTGCTGACGAATTGACGCCCCCCCCCCGGCTCAACGACTCATCATGTTGACGGCACGAAGTAAGCCTCCCCTGGTCAACAAGTTTGCACAGACGAAACGGAGCGAAATTCGATCTGCCTCTGACGTGCGCCCCCGCTCTGATAAAAAACTCTGACTGGCTAATGTGTCTGGGTACCATAGCAAAAAGACTTCTCATTCTGCTACCTTGGCTGTTCTTTACAGATTCAAACAAATGGTTTCAGGCTTGGGTTCAGGGCGCAATAAGCTGAGTCTGTTGCCAGTGCTCTGGGCCTCTCACCCACAGCAATACAATTCCAGGACAGCGGATCCCCTTACCTATATAGTGCCAGTCAGGACCGCGGAGGGATCTTTTTCGTGCCGCACAAAGCTGTAACCGACTCCCCTATTGCCAGGCTGTTCTGGCTGGATGCCAATCGTCTCGTGTTGGTCGGACCACAGCCGATCTGCTCCCGGAACTTAAACCCGGTGCTAATAGCTAAAGGGCCCCATATCTATAGCCTTGTCCGTGTCCCATATTATCCCCTTGGCAACGGGACTTGTGTTATGTGATTTTCAATGTACAGGCAGATGTTCTCGATAATGTAAACATATGATTACAAGCGAGCGTGACGGCGCTGTTTTGGACCACGCTGGTTCGAATGGTGAAAAAATCACGCAGATCGGTCACATAGTCGCGGAGTCGGACTTGCCTACAACGGTTTTTGGTGGTTTTGGTCCAATTTGGACTACTTTAAGTGGACTAATCTGTTTAAAACTCTAAACGGCACCGTTTTGAACCACGCCAGCTCGAATGGTAAATAGATCACTCTGATCGGTCCCTTAGTCTCGGAGCATGTGCTTGCCTGCAGCGGTTTTTGGTGGTTTTGGTCCAATGTGGTCCACTTAGAGGGGACCAATCTGTATAAAACTCACAACGGCACCGTGTTTGTCCACGCTAGATCGAATGGTGAAAAAATCACACAGATCAGTCCCATAGTCTTAGAGCATGGGCTTGCCTGCATATTTGTACTAAAAGGTTTTGGCCCAATTTGGAATTTGATACCCTTAGGTTAGGGTAGACCAAACTGCATACAACTGAATATGCATTCCCAATTCCCATCAACGCGTCGTATTCTGTATGTTGCGGACCTCTAAAAATGTTATTGAACGTGAACATTTGATGGGAGCAAAGTTACAGTGTTTGTCCCCCTCCGCAGGGACGTAGGCCAGGGGGCGCTGGGGGGCACGGGGCCATGCCCCCCCCCTGAGCGAAATAAATTAACACTAGATAGAATGAGATTCTCTGAAAACCCGACCCTATCCCCCCCGGTCAGCATTATGTGGCTGAGAGGAGCAAAATGTGATTTGACACTAGATAGAATGATTGATATTCTTTGAAAACCCGACCCTACCCCTCCCCCCCGGTCAGCATCATATGGCTTAGGAGCAAAATGTGATTTTTTCCCGACGTGCCCCCCCCCTGAGCAAAATCCTGGCTACGTGCCTGCCCCCCACCTCTTTCGATGGGGGTAGTCTGCCCCCCTCCGCTTCCTTCCGCCGCCACTGGTACCTGTGTATACTAATTTATTAATCAGTCACGTCGTTGAGGTTCATTCGTTTTCTTGCATCAGAATCTTCGGAACGAAGGTGCCTTGAATCAATAGTGCAGCTGCATGCCGATGATTTTGCAGACGACCTTGAATATATCGTAGACATTTGTAGCGGAAAGTAAACAGCGCTTGCGGTGCATTGCCAGCTATCACTTTTAGCTGAATTTGTTTTATTCGTTAGGCATTCAAAACTGCTTAGACAACCTCAAGTATTATATAGACCTCATTATGTGAACCAAATAAGAAGTGGAGGACCGTCTTTTTCGTTAGAATTGGTCGTAACGAAAACATTAGGCCGTGCCGTGAAAATGGCAGGTAGGTAGGTTAAAGGTCATTTATCACCTTAGAATGTCATGCGGTTTTGCATGTAGGAAGAATCCTGCCATGCTGATTAACGTTGAGTTATGAACGGTTTCTTGAACTTTCCGTTAATTGGTCCCGACTTAAGCTTTAAATGAGAGATGTATACCTAAAGGTTTTATTTCATTTAACATTCGGACATGTTTGCGATTGGCCCACAAGCGCTCACGCCTCACAGTAGGGCCTAGCGCCAGTGTCCCAATATTCCATTTTGGCTTGGGTGTCGAGAGTGGAAAATTTGAGCCCTAAAAAGACCATGAGAGTGAAAAATTATGTAGAAAATGATACGATATTTATTACTGATTTGAATGTCAAAAGCAGTGGTTTTGCATTGAAATCATGTATTTTTAGTCAATATCTATTGATATGGGAATCAATATTACGACTCATAATTTGGGAGTGGAAAATTTATTCCTTAAGTGGAGAATGAGAGTGGAAAATTGTTCACAGTTGGGTGTCATCTCCCACCCAAATCAAAACATTTTGGGACACTGCCTAGCGCTCACATGGCGCTTATATCAGGGCCCATAGGCGTAGGAACGCGGGGGGCCGTGGGGGCCATGGCCCCCTCACTTTTTGCGAATTTTGGGTGCTAAAATCAACACATTTTACTTCGTTAAATCAATTTAAAGCCGCAAAAGATCGCGAAGACGAAGGAGGCTTAAAATATGCATAGAAAATTGAGTAGGGGGTGAGTTCCCCTCAATGACAGCAGCTGCTATCAGCAAGACCCCGCGAGATCGAAGTTGCTGGCCCCCTCACTTTTCGCACGTTCCTACGCTACTGTCAGGGACCGGCCTCGGCTAACCCGTTAACCTAAGTGCGTAAGCCGCACAGCGCACTCTAGCTCAGCCCTCAGGTACACTCATTGTTGACAAGAGACGCAAGACCGGGGGGGGGGGCAGAGGGGGCAGCCGCCTCCCAACATTGTCAGATGTTAACATTACGCCTATGGCGTTGCATGGAAAGAATCGACTTCAGAATGCCTCCGGCCCCCCAACTTTCGGACAGTTCCGGCGCCCCTGCTCATGTAGTCTTTTACAGACTCACACTCTGCAATATGTATGTCAACTACAAACTAACTCACTAGCTCCTCGGTACGATATATACATGTGGACAAGTTTTATAAGTGATTGCCGATCAGAACCTATTTATCCTTTTACGTAAAGGTAGAGCGAAATAACTGGTAGAGCGAATTCTACCATTTTGAATCACTACATAGAAACGTTCGACATTCACATGTGAAGCGTACGTCTTACATCACAGGCAAATCAATGTCATAATCGGATGTGCCAGTAACGTATATGTTACTGGCACATCCGGTTATGACATTTATTTAATATTTTCCTCTCACGTGTTAGGCGAGTCTGTCTTTCCATGAAATTGACCGCTCTACGGAAAGCGCTTGGTTAATATTATATTCCCATTAATATGTGAAATATTTATTTTGTACATACCCAAGGGGATGAAGCTGACAGATTCGGTTGTGCTGTTGCTTCAAACTGTCTTTAACTTGTAATCCTGGCGCATAGTTGGCTCTTCAGATGGGCCTTCATACAACTTCTGGGCCTTCAACCTCATCCCGATCCTTCTGATCTCTCCCCCTACTTAAAGGCGTAGAGAGAAGTGCATCCGAAGCTATGAAACGTCATTGTGCTGAGATGGTTGAAGCATTTTCATAAGCAGTAAAAAAAAATGAAAGAAAATACACACAAGGGCATTTTTGACTGAAATCGACTCAAGTTGACACATCCTATCTGCATCCTGCACAAGTAAACAAATAATTTCCCATTGAAATAACGAAGCGCACTGTTAGTCCAAATAAGAATCAGAATCAACTTTATTGCCGCTCTGGCTTTCAACCGATCCTTGAGGCAAGACGTCAGACGTATTTTTGAGATGTTGTGTTTTTGCTGTGTAAAGAGACCTGCAGCTTAATTGAAGCAACTGCTTCATGTTTCATCATCCACCGAGAAACCCTTAGCGATGATTGCCTCAGCTCCCACGCATGGCTTCCGCTCACCAAGGTCATCGATACCCTTGTCTCCCTCTAGACCAGAGCATCTGCACTCCACTAATGGTCTGTATGCATCTGTGTGCTTCAGGCGGCGACGCTGTCTGAGGTGATGTCGCTGGAGGACATGGAGGACAGCATGGAGGCCGGCTTCCTGGCCGACCTGCCGAATGACGGCGGCGCGCTGGCCGCCCTGGAGCGCCTGGACACGCCGCCGCCGACGCCCATCTTCCTCTCGGAGCTGGAAAGCTCGCCTCTGTCGTCCACCGGTCTGGGGTCGCCTCTGGCAGACTCTGAGGTTAGTGAAGGCGCCTGGGCTGCCTCTGGTAGATTCTGAGATGGGTCAAGGCGCCTGGCCTCTGGTAGATTCTGAGGTGGGTCAAGGCGCTGATGACTGCACAGTTATCGGTGAAAGAAAAACGCACGATTGAAAGAACGTTTTTATATTGCGAATGGTTGAGATGATTCTTTGAGTACTATCAGTCTTTTAATGGTGAATTTATATATTCATATATTCACCGTATTAAATGAATAGGCTTCGAAGGCATGTTTTGACCACTTGACCTTTGTATATGACGAACCGTCTAAAAAAGCGAATAAATGAAAGTGTAAAATTATAATTTCCAATCTGTTTCGTTATCCGAAGGATTTTTCCTTTTCTGGAATTTCAACCACTCTGGTTTTTCTCATGGGCGCTTGGTAGCAAGGGCGGCACCAAAGGGGGGACGGGGACGCGTTCCCCAACATTTTCGGATTTTAGCATTACGCCTATATGGACGTAACATGGAAAGGCGCAACATAACTTTTATAGTTGAGGCGCCCTTAAACCCATATCATCATCATCATCATCATCATCATCATCATGGAAAAAATTGACTTCAAAATGCCTCCGCCCCCCCCCTATTGAAGGAAGGTGGCACCGCTCATGCTCGGTAGCCTCAATGCACTGAAGCGCCCCAAAAAACTACAACAGGAAAAACAAAAAAACTATCATACACACCAGTTTTTATCCGTCTTGGGATCTAATCTAGCGCGCCTAAGGCCAGGACGGCAGATTGTATAAATGTATCGTTCGCGATACGTGAGCCGGGCTCGAGTGCGCTGGACGACAGAAGGCGTCACAGATTGAGGCGACCGCCGGCCGGGCTCTTCCGGAGAACCGGGAAAAGCGCAAAACCGCCGCATCCGGAGATAGGATTTCGCCGAGCCGCTCATAGCCCCGACGGCGTCGTGGAACTGCCGGAATGTTGCCAATTTATCGGATCATTTGTATGTAAACCGCTGCAGCGGCTTCGGCTCGTGTGTGTGTTCAGAGGCGATAAACGCCCCGAACATAGCTCCTGAATGTGTCACTGGCCAATGGATCGCCAACTCGCTGCGTCTCTGTTTATACGTGATGTAATCTCATTTTCATGTAATCTCGTCCCCTCCGGCTGGTCGCCCTAGCAACCCGACTTGGTCCAGTTATCAGCCAAGGTCTCGGTCTGAGTATTTCACGTGCAGCTGGCCGTGGCATGTGTGTATACGTCGGCACGGCATTGATCCCGTCCCCGCGGCGGTGGCGCAGCCGCAGTGGAATTAACCCATGGCCGTGGCCGGGCATGGCCGCCCGACTGTCGCGTGTGGTAGGATGACGGCGCCCGACTGTCACGTGGTGGTAGGATGAGCGGCGGCCGGACACACCCAGGACACGTTTCCAGGCCGGTTATCGCCGGGAGGTGGAGCCGCAGCGGCTCCACACGGCCGCTTGGCGTTCGTTGATCGCTCGGCCGTCCAGCCGCCCGAGTGGAGGAGGATACCAGCGTGCTCCAACTGCTGAGAGCACCGCTTGGACGACGGCTGGCTGGCCGCCCGAGTGGAGGAGGATACCAGCGTGCCTCCGACTGCTGAGACACCGCTTGGACGACGGCTGGCTGGCCGCCCGAGTGGAGGAGGATACCAGCGTGCTCCGACTGCTGAGAGCACCGCTTGGACGACGGCTGGCTGGCGAATAGAAGGCGCAGTTTGGCCGGAACGGCGGCTGTCATAACCACGAAGGGAAGTGTGGGATGTGGAGCCTGCAGAAGTAACTAACAAAGCGTGCTTCGTTCACGGCGAGGATGGCGTTTTTGTTCCTCTCTGGCCAGAGTTGCAGCCGCCGTTGAGAAGCGGATAAGCGAAGTTGGGGAGAAGAAAAGCTACACCAAAAGAAAAGCTACACCAAAAACTCTCCAAACACTTAATGCATAAAACTAGGCGGAGGATTCGCGTACCTCATGTTACCGATAGAGACCATCTACGATACCAACTGCCGTCATTGTCACAATTTTTGCAAGCTGTTAATTAAGCTGTCAAAGAGGCTACACGCCAAGCTGCCATAATTGTCGTCACTGGTGTCGGCTGGCGACAGCGCCGGGTCTCGTCTCGTCCAGCGCGGTGACCTCTTGCGACCCGTAGTATAGCTGCAGCGGCGATGATTTCCTGCGGGTGTCGTGCAGCGCGGGCAGCGGCGTCTTGTCGGCCATGTTTGACCTGTCCCGCCGGCGGCGTCGTAACTCCGTCACGGCTGAAATGTGGCCCGTCGATACCGACGGCTGCGGCGTGCGCTCATCGAACAGAGCGCAGATGAGGACCGCAGGCCATCGACGCCGGGGCGCTCGGGAGGAAGGTCAGTGGCTTGTCTGCGCGACGTGCATGCGACCTATCTTGATCGATTGATTTCTGAAGAAAGGTGAGCCTTACTACTGCAGGGTTTGAAGGAGATTATCTAGGAAGGTAGTCGCCCTTGGGAAATCTATGTGAGTGTTAAATATGCATGCCAGCCTGAGACCGGATCGGTCCCCTACACCTCTGCTGGTTTACCTCAGAGGTTGGTCGTTACTATCGACGGTTCTGCAGGTGACGGTTATAGCTCAGTGGACTGAATAAACCGTGAGCCGTTAGCGGCTGGCACGGTGTCTCGGATCGCAGGGGTTACCCCTGTCACCCATCCACCACCTGCCCGCCTCTGACCGGGTCAGTCAGTGCCGACCTCTGACCGGCGACACCGGCAGCGGCGGCGGCGGGGAGTGATGGATGCCGCGGCGGCCAGCCCAGGTCGCCTCCGCCGATGGGACGCGACAGCAGCGACGCAACAGGAGGCGGGGCCACGTGACACACCGGCACCGGCGCTGGCACAGGTCACCGGTGACCCCGGGACGGTCCGCCGCGGTGACCTCCCGGGGTCGGGGTGACCTCCCAGCGTCGCTGACGTTCAGCTCCTTTGTCTCACGTCCGCTGGCGGTGGCGTGGAATGCTCGGCTCAGCTATTGTACCTGGCCTGACGCGGTGGTCGCCGTCGTTAATTCACGTATGACAGATGCCAGCCACGCTGTTTAGACGAACCCCGTGGCAGTTGTGCCTGTCTCAGTGATGGACTAGTGAAGCTATATTTGAATGAAGCGACAGACTGCGTCTTGTTAATGGTCAGCCGCGGGGTTTAATGGGTTCGGCGTCGGGGTTGGCTTTGGCGTGGTGACTCGTCAACAGAGAGAAGAGACGTTGACCCTAGTATATCCGGTGTCGTCATGGACCTAATAGTGGTAGCAACAGCGTGGCTCAGCCGAATTGCGCCTCTAAATCACAGCCCGTCGTCACTTAAAGCAAGTATCCTGTCTGGGTCGCCATGGTTTTATTTTTAGAGCGGATGCCCTCTTAAGAATGTTTACAAATTGCCACAGATTTTAGAAATGTAGGATTGCGTCAGAATTGACCTTTCGGTAACCTCAGCGTCATTAATTTTGAAACCCTGAATAATTATTCAATCTCGCCTGGGAAGTATGCAGGAAGAGCTGGATTTAGCATCAGATAACATTATATATGTCTCTTCATGACATTTCGTTTTGGTTTTGACTCTCACTTGACACTCAACTCAGCATGAGAGCGACGCTGAAAAATGACGGCACGATTTAGATCGCTTTCTGTCGCCGTCCGATGGCTGGAAACGAACTCAAATTGATTGCTATCTCCGGCGGAACCCATGTGTTTCCTGTCTGACTGACGTCATCTGCATGACGGCAATATTTCCACGTGAGTTCCTTCAGCCGCTGCTCGGATCATCCGTCGATCGTGCTTCTCGTCAGAACACGCAGCCGGCGATCGAGCTCGGCTACTGCCATCTCCCTCCCGAATGGTCTGCAGCGCGTCGGCCGTCGAGCGCCATTCGATCGCTTCATACTTTCACGAAGCGGAACGAGTCACCGACGCGACCCCAGCGACCCCATCACCGCTCCGCTGCTGAGCCATCTCTGCCAACAAACAGCGCACTGCACCGCTCAGCGGCGGCTCATGGGCTCGGGACTGATGCGAACAGAAGCCCCCGCCAGATTGATCTCCGCAGCCCTTCAACCGCCGCTGGTGGACATTCTGCCCGAGACCGATTCGGACGGTGTCGGCGGATTTCTGCTGACGGCTCAGTGCGGCTGCTGCGGCGGCGGCGGCGGCGGCGGCGGCGGCGGCGGTGGTGGTAGCTATGGGGAACTGATAAGACCCTCATGGGGAGGGGGACGGGGTAAGAACCGGGCAGGTGAGTCAGGAGGCTCCGGTGCTGTCATGAACCAGCGAGTGGCATCATGACAGGTGGACGGTGGTGGGGAGAGAAGGTGGACTGCACGGACTGCGGACGGCGGACGGCGGACGCTGCGGTTTTCAGGATCATGCGGTGGCTTCTCTGACATCTTCGGATCGGACGCGATCTGAGCCGACACTGGTCTGTGTCGCCCGGCCAGGCGCCGCTCTGTGGAAAACTACAGATATGTTGGCAAGTGCAGCTCTGGTCTGTGTTCCAATGGAATCAGTTTTCCGCGGAGAGTTGGTGATTATGAGCTACGTTATCTATCATCTGGTGTTAGACGTCTGACCCGGCCTGATCCGACAAGACACAGCTGCGAAGACGAGATGATCTGGTGTTGGATTGTGTTGCCCTGCCGGATTGTTTTCTTGTCATTGTTCTTGTATGCATATATTGTAACACTTCTGATAGGTCATTGCAGGTAATCCGTAATAATGCCTACAGTGCTGATATTATGTGATTACGATATTTTTGCCTTCACGCATGGTTCTTGTATTTCTTATTTTCCTCTCCTTGTCTCACCGTCTTTCGCCATCTGACCGCTCCGTCGGCCATGGTCCCGGCACCAATCAGCTCCTCTGTTTGTCTGGGTCCCGACTGAACCTCGGTAAAAACGCCTCGGATTTCGCACCACGTGGCCGTCGTCTCAGCGTTGGCTGTGTGCGGCTGCTGCGCTGACTCTAGGCCTGATAACGATGCTGCTCGCGTCCAGCTTTTTCTGCTGCTCACGCCATGTGTTCACAGCGCCAGCCAACGCAGCTGCAAGCGGCCCGTGTGTTTACATTCGCTCGTCGACCGCCGTCTGTCGGTGCCGGCAGCGGTTCAGGCGGGGGATGAAGTCGGAGGCTGTGGTGGATGGAGTCGGACGTCAGGTGCCGGCAGGAGAATGTGTTATGGTGGGTTGATGAGAGGATAAGACGGTGTAGACAGACTTGTGCTTGATTGCGCTTCAGCGGAATCGATTCCGATTTAATGGCAACCCAGCTGCGTCCGATTCCGATTCTGATTCCATTCAATATTTTTCTAGAGGAATCGATTCTGAATCCGATTCCAGGGCACCTTAAAAGCGCGATTCCGAATCCGATTCCATTGATTCCTGTTTTATTACGTTCTGCGTCAATAATGTTCATTGTCAAATTATTCTTAAATTTTGTACAGATAACAGAAATGACACGAATAGCTATATATTAAATATATTATACACAAAAACCAGGAACTTTGTGAGCAAAAAATGGCCTGAGCTGCAAAATCGTTACAGTTTAAGAAGTGAAAGTCTACCGAAGGTTCAAATTAAAACGATAAAATATCATGACTTGCCTTTAACCATGAGGCATGAGGCATGGACATATTTCCAGCTGCTTTTTGGAATAAGATACACAGAAAAAATAAATGCCCTAAAAATATGATAATATTCTGGAATGTTCGGTATGTTAAACCAGGCACGTAGCCAGGATTTCGTGCTGGGGGGGGGAGGCTAAAAAGGGCCCTTTCCGAGCGTTGAAACCCCCCCAAAATTGATATGAGAAACTCGTTTACGGATTTCGACCACTTCATTTTAGCTGGATTGAACCATGGCCCTCAGAACCCTCGGAGAGGCCCATGAACCAGGTACGTAACCAGGATCTCGCCCAAGGGGGAGGTGCCTCGAAAGGGCCCATTCCCGAGCGCTGAAAGGGTCCATTCCCGAGCGTTGAAAGGGCCCAGTAGAATGGATGTAAAGGTATGCTCCCTCCGTTCTGACGAGGGACCCATTTGACATGTTCATGGGCCCTTCTGACCCACCCAGCTGCCCTTTCGGTCTGGCCAGGGGCCCCTCTGACCTGCCCAGGGACCCTTACGACCTGCCTAGGGGCTCTCTGTGGCCCATTCGGAATGGGTTAGGGGCCCATTCGACGTGTTAAGGGGGCCCTCAGACCTGCTCAGAGGCCCTTTCGGCTAGTCCAGGGCCCATCGAACATTTACAGGGCGCTTTTAAACGTCCAAGGGGCCCTCTGGTTTTTCAGAGAGGGCCTTGGTTGGCCTACAGGGCCTGGAAGTGCTCTAAACTATCTAAAAACCACGCTTCGCGCGGTATCGTCGGGACATTTCGGCGCGCGCAGCCCGCCGAAAGGATCCACCGGGTCTCGAAAAGGGCCCGCCGGGCCTCCAGGGGGGGGGGGGGGGGGGGGGGGAGGCGCGGGTCCCGGCTCCGCCCCCTTGGCTACGTGCCTGTGTTAAACATAACGTTATCATAAGCGAAGCTCATTGTATGTCTCCACTTCTTTAAGTTCAATTACTGAACATGTTTATTGGCCCTCAATCGGTAACAAAATAACATCGTCTGGCTTTGCTTAGGTAAGCTATTCATTCTCAAAGGAACACATTTCCATACAAAATGTATGGAAATGTAGTAGTAGTAAGGTGTGAAGAAAGCTTATTTTTATGGATAGTGATTTGTAATAAAATAAAACGGAATCGCTTAAAATAACAATTTATTCCGATTCCGAGTAAACCATTTTCTTAAAATGATTGGTTCCACCTGATTCCGATTACACCTAGATACCAACGGAATCGAATCCCATTCAGATTCCAGTACAAACGTAATCAGTTCCGGAATCGGATTCGATTCCACTGAAATCAAGCACAAGTTTGGGTGTAAGGCACGCACTTGACGTTGGTAGGTTGTAGTTGTACAAACAGTAGCCTGTTAACTTTGTACAAACAAAGTGAAGGTTGAAGTCACACTCGGCACAAAGTGATGAGGTCAGGAGACACGTTCCAACTTGCTGGTCGTTCATCCAACTGAACCAGCTAAAATCGCTCTAACAGCGATGTCTGTGACGCTGAAATGACATTTTAAAGAACATTTATAGGCACGAAGCGAGGACAATTTCCCGGATGTTTCATCAGCCGACATTTTAACTGGGTCATTCCTGCTGGACGGAACTGACCTCTGCCCTTCTATAAATCGTCAGCCGGCGCGGCGGTCGAGCAACAGCGTCTCGGCCGCCGTCGTCACGTCTCGCCGTCGGTGACGGTCCCGCTGTGCAGCTTCCCGACAGACATGACGGCGCGCTGACCGGCTGGCAATTTCCCGCCGCGGCTGCTGGCCGCTCGAGCGAATTGCGACGCGGCGGGGCAGTTTTCTACTGACAGTCGGCCGACAGTGCTGGGGTTATGGCATGTGGTCCAGCAGTCAGAGTCTCAGACAGTGGGGTAATGGCATGTTCTCCGGTAGTCAGACTGTGGGGTAATGACATTGACCCGGCAGTCAGACTGTGGGGTAATGACATGTGACCTGGCAGCCATACTGTGGGGTAATGACATTGACCTGGCAGCCAGACTGCGGGGTAATGACATTGACCTGGCAGCCAGACTGTGGGGTAATGACATTGACCTGGCAGTCAGACTGTGGGGTAATGCCATTGACCTGGCAGCGAGACTGTGGGGTAATGACATTGACCCGGCAGTCAGACGGTGGGGTAATGACATTGACCCGGCAGTCAGACTGTGGGGTAATTACATAACATTGACCTGGCAGCCAGACTGTGGGTAATATCATGTAACACTGCAATCAGATGGTGTAAGAGTCACCAGACCCGACAGACAGGCAATGGGGTAATGTCTTGTGACCCGGTAGTCAGATGGTGGGGTAATACTATGTGGCCCGGCGGCAGCCAGACAGCGGTGAAATCACGTGACCACGCACGCCCGAGGGCCTGACCCTATTCTACCACCAACCTGCCACCTCATGAGACACTGCGTCGCGCATGAAGATCGGGTTGGGAGTTGGGGCTGATATTATCAGCACCACCGTCCTCCCCTAGTAGCACACATTACTTTCACGACGTCGTGACAACGTTTTCACAACGTAATTACGTCGTATGAACGTTGTCATGACGCTGTAACAACGTTATGTGCTACTAGGGTGAGCAGGCGCAGCTCGGGAATTCAGCCTGGTCTCCCGCCTGACAGCCACTTCGACGCCGCCGCTGTGGCCACGGTCTCAGTCAGCCCTGTCTGTCGCAGGCAGTAGCGGATTCAGATTTCAGAACTGCTCGAACGGCACGACCTAGATCCGTCCTTACTCCTTTTTGCCGGTGGTTGGGGTGGTGGTGGGGTGGTAAGGTATTTTAATGGTCGAGCAGTGTAAAAACAGCTTTTCCTGCTCACTGATATGCTAAGCGTCCAAAGTCGCTTCAACTGTAAATTACGGGACGAAATCGCTGCAAGTTTTCGAAATGTTTTGCGTGCATGCCGTGATACAAATATCGGAACATTTTAGCGAAACTTGTATGCATCCCAGCCCCAGGACTGAAGCATTTGGATAAATTTGTGTGTTTCTCAAAAAGATCGAGTGTCCTGTTTTGACATCATCCGAGCTGAACTATTTGGAAAAGTTTCGTCAGATTGCTGTCATTTGTCACTAGTGGTGCGTCGCCGGCGTGGTTAGACAGTGTAGCGTGCCGTCACCACCGCTATGACCATAACTGTGTCGTCATCACGGCTATGACCGTAACTGTCATGGGCTCCGCACCGGGGTGGCGGGTGGGGGGCCGGGGTTGACGTGTCCCCATTTTTTTACTTTTTACATTACGTCTATGGGCGTTGCATGCAAATCATTTACTTCAGAATGCCTCTGTCCCCCCCCCCCCCCATTTTCGGACCGTGGCGGAGTTCTTGATGACTGTGACGTCATTGGGGCTATGACCGTAACTGGACGAAACGGACGCTGACCACCCGCAGCTGACTCTTGATCCAGAGATTCGCTCTGATTGGTGGCAGAGCTGGCGGGTTCGATCCGGGCGGGAGCTATCTGACCGCATGCGGCTTGTTAATTTCAGGCCTTTCGCTCGGATCTTCAGCTGCCCAACCCGGAGTCTTCAGTCTTATCACCTTAACAGGAGGCAGGTTCCTGAACCTGAGGGAGGCGTGTGTGGCTTGCGCTATTCCGACAGTTCAGCTAGTGCCGGGGTGGAGGTAAAGCTCGGACTGGCGGCAACCTGTTCGGTCTGACTTGCAGACAGCCAGACGTATATGCCAATATTGGCTCTACGTCTAGCACATGCCTTCTACCCGACCTATCGTTGAAGACTGGCAAATACTGTGTTTGTTCCTGACTGCAGCGGCGTCGCTGCCGTGACTGGTCGGTCTGAAGGCTGGCTTCAGAGTCGGCTAGAGGATGAGACGTATACCGTCAGCACCAGCGCGCTATCGCCTCCCCTCTCTCCCCCTTCCCCGGGTCAGTAAATCAGACTCACTGCAGACACGTCGAAGATTGATGAGTGTCCGGCTGGAGTGGACAGCGTGATTGCGTCTAGAAGTGCCGGAATCTTCCAGAGAAGTCGACTAGCGGAGCCGGGCGGGCGGCCGTCACGAGTGTTTGGTCTCGCCGACGAGCTGTTAGCATACGGTGCGCTTCACATGACCTGACGTGATGTGTGAGACAATCGGTTTACAGTGGCAATTGTTTCGCCCCGATGGACCCGGGTTTCCAGGAATGTTCTGGAACGCGACTGCTGGTTTTCTAGACTGCTGAACCCGTCGCAGTCCGACAGCTGGACTGGCGCCGCTGTGGTCTCGGGGCAAACCACTCCAGATCATTCCCGTCCGAACCGCTGAAAGGCGAAGCGCGGCTGTAGCCGAGGCGCGCAACAACTTGAGGTCATGATATATGGGAGTAATTCTAGTCCAGCGAGCGCGGCCAGTGGCTCCGGCCTTATAAACCAAGTTAGGACCGCACTTTGTTGGCCGCCAGCGAAGTCTGAACTGGTGGACGTAACGATGAATCCGAAACAGCGGCGCAAGCAGGAGCATGGCTAATGGTTATAGGGAGCAGAGGCGAAGGAAGGCTGCTCATTGGGTCGTTACGTACTAAGTTAGACAGCATTTTTACTGATGAAACAGACAGTGGTCGAACGACGAAGTCGCTAAAACAGGCATCACCCATATTGTTATGCTCCAGTCTCCAGAACTTTTACTCTTTTGGCCTAGTTTATATATTGTTTTTTCGTCGACGCTATCGTGAGTTTTATTAGCCTTTATAAGCTTCGGAAAGTTCAGCATATTTTCCCCGGGGTGCTTCTACTACCCATCCACGACGGCTATACTGCCTCAGGCTACGAACAAACCTCGCGCCGTTTACCGTCAACCGTTTACCACCCACCCAGCTCACCCAGTTACCACCCACTGTCTGGTAACTGCAGGATGTGGTCTATGAACCCGCGGCAGTGCAGTGAATTCGTCGGACCGTTGACCGCCCGACTCCTCACTGACACTGATAGTGTCGCCACGGGTCAGAAGAATGTCCCAAGGCCATTGTCGGGCCGGGTCCGAGCCGCGCCCGTCTGCCCTAGGGCAATTCATCCGCAACAGATGGACTGTGAACGGCTGCTACGTATTGATCCAGTCCAGTTATGCATGATGTGGTGCCGCCTGCTGATGGGAGACGTTAATTGGTTTGTTGGCAACAGAGTGGATTCGGACCAGCGCACAGCGGTTTGGGTAATGAGGGAAAACGGTGGGTTCGTTCCACTGGGTTCGAGTGAATGCGGCGAAGCATCGCTCAGGGGTGTCCGATCCGACTTCGGTAGTTTGGTTAATGGGGCAACCGTGGAACAAGAGCGAATGTCGTTTTCTCTGTCACGTCTGCTTCGCCCATCACCGTATTGTTTCCGGTAGCTCGCCTATTGCCTGACCACAGACAAATCGCCTGAGGTCTTGTAAATGTCACTCCGGTTGACATTCTTGCAACTTGCAATACAGCCAGCCCGGGTGGCATGCCTTGATAGTGACGGCAAGGCACCCGGGAGATCCTGGTAAGGTCACGCTCGTCCCCGCGGACGGACGGTCACGACGTCTCAGGCCCATTAGTGAAACTGTCCCGCTGAATTTCAAGGCGCTGTGTCGAGCCGCCACGCGAGCCTGCCGGCCTCTGGTGCGTCGCAAACGAAAACCACTCCGCGTCGCAACGAACCACTCCGCGTCGCAACGAACTACTTTGTCGACCGCTGTGAGTAGCTAGAGGCTAAGCAAGTAGTATAACAACATGGGCGCAAAGTGACCTTAGCAGTCGACGCGCCCTAAAGCCCCAATAAACAAACAAACAAGTAGTATAACACCGTATTGATCGTTTCTGTTTGGTTACTGACGTGCAATTAGGCGTATTATGCCGCGTATTACGCTGCCTATTACACGTTGTGTTCGTGTCGACGCTAATCATATTGTCTTTGAGAATGTTGGTAACCGTCGACGGCTGCCACGCAGTCACGAGTGCAGCACAGCGTCGTTTCAATAAGTGATGCGTTCGCGAGGTCAACACGTTACTGACAGTGGCCTATGTGTTCGTGACAAGGCAGCCCCGGGCGGTGTCGAACTTCAAAGGTCGCCGTCGGCGGGGGAAATGTCCCAGGTCATGTGCCGCGCTGCCGGCGGACTGCGTACATATTTGGAAATGTCGAATACAAAATCCATACAGACCCAGCAGTCCTAAGTCAGTCGGAATTCAAAACCCCAAATATTGTTCTGAAATTTTGTTTGGGCATCGTTCATGCTTGGTTCTCCAATGTATCTTCCGGTTTTGGAATATGTTTGAATTTGTTGATTTTGTGGAACTTTCCCCAAAAATAAGTGTCATAAAATTATATCAAATTTCAAATTATATAAAAACGGGTTATATCTTGGAGAACCAACTATGGACGATGCCCAAATCGAATTTCACAGCATCATCTTAAGTTTTGACTGAGTTATGACTTCCTAGCCCTTAAGTATGATGACCGATGGGCCTTGATTTTTTATTCGACATTTCCTATTTTGCGGACTGCGTGGCCCGAGACGGTTCTGTAAGGCTTCTGGAAAGTCGGCCTGGGGAGGCGATCCGGCGGACGTGACGTGTTGGAGTGGTGGAACGCCCTGCCTTCCAACGCGAGGCGGCGAGGCGGCGTGACATTTGCCAGCCCCACTGACGTCCAGTTTGGTCGGTATTGAACGGGCGCTGTGAGGTCACGGCGAGGTCACTGCGCCACAGGATCGGGACGGATAAGACGCGAAGAGCTGGAGTTAAAATTCTCGGACGGTGCCACTCGAAGCGTCCGTGAAACTCCCCGGACAGGCGGTGTCCGGACCGTGTGAACCGAGAAACGCACCCGCGATCAATGCCTGCCGCCGCCACCGCCATCGCTGTCACCACAACAGCGGCAGACGGCGGGGGGCGCAGCCTGGCCGCGGTGGGATGGCTGCACGATCCACCGCGCAGGGGCCAAGCTTAGACCGAGGACAGCTGGCGACCGGCTTGGTCTTCAGGTCTAGACTCATCATTGGTATACATATTTAGTTCGATTGGACTTTCGCCGAAACGTCGCGGGCAATATCGTCTTAAAGCTGATCGGACAGGCGGCTGTTTGGCTGTGGGAAGCTGATATGATTTCAAAGTTTCGGCAGCGGCCGTGAACATCGCCTGTTCAGTGCCTTGGGGTATTCGCTGCAAAAGTTACTAAAACGCCAAGGGGTTTGGCCGGACATGAGTCGCCCCCCGATCGTCCGAGGCGATATGGGCGTTCTTGATGAGTTTAGCAGCCTGAGGTCAGGCGCCCCCGATCGTCCGAGGCGATATTTAGCAGGCCTGAGGTCAGGCGCCCCCCGATCGTCGGAGGCGATAGGCGTTCTTGATGAGTTAGCAGCCTGAGGTTCCGGCCCCCCGTCGTCCGAGGCGATATGGGCGTCCTTGATGAGTTTAGCAGCTGAGGTCAGGCGTCCCCCCGATCGTCGAGGCGATATGGGCGTTCTTGATGAGTTTAGCAGCCTGAGGTCAGGCGACCCGATCGTCCGAGGCGATGTATGGGCGTCCTTGTGAGTTAGTAGCCTGAAGGTCAAGGCGCCCCCCGATCGTCCGAGGCGATATTGTGGCGCCTTTGCTTGATCGAAGTTTGTAGCCTGAGGCCAGGCGCCCCCCGATCCTGTCCGACGCCGATATTGGGCGTTCTTGATGATTTAGCAGCCTGAGGTCAGGGCGCTCCCCGATCTCGAGGCGATATGGCGTTCTTGATGGTTTTAGCAGCCTGAGGTCAGGCGCCCCCCGATCGTCCGAGGCGATATGGGCGTTCTTGATGAGTTTAGCAGCCTGAGGCCAGGCGCCCCCCGATCGTCCGAGGCGATATGGGCGTTCTTGATGAGTTTAGCAGCCTGAGGTCAGGCGCCCCCCGATCCGTCCCGAGGGCGTTATGGGCTTCTTGATGAGTTAGCAGCCTGAGCCAGGCGCCCCCCGACGTGCCGAGGCGATATGGGGTTTCTTGATCGCAGTTTAGCAGCCTAGGTCAGGCGCTCCTCCGATTCGTCCGGAGGCAGATATGCTTCTGATGATGTTTAGCAGCCTGACTCGTCAGGCGCTCTCTCCGATCGTCCGAGCGATATGGGCGTTCTGATGGTTTAGTAGCCTTGAGCAGGGCGACCCCGATCGTCCGAGGCGATATGGGCGTTCTTGATGAGTTTAGCAGCCTGAGGTCAGGCGCTCCTCCGATCGAACATTGCGGTACTTTTGAGAGTCTTGACTAGGCTTCAGGGCTTTGGTTCGTGTCTTTTAATGGGTGACAGCCTTACTTGACAAGCTGTCTCACTCTTCGCCCTCTACTGTGGGTGATGATCCTGGCCTGGTCTGCGCTCATGATTCAGCATGCACAGTCCTACTTTCCTGGCAGGCTGGTCCCGGCACGATCTCGGCTGGGTCTCGGCTGTCGCTGTTGTCACCTGCCTATCGCGGCTGTCCCCACCCCCCTGACTAATTCCCGATAGCCATCGCTGTGTGCCTGGCTGCCATGTTCTCCTCGGCTGTGACCTGGCTGTGTCCCGGCTGTCCCGGCTGTGTTCCCGGCTGTGTCCGGCTGTGACCGGCTGTGACCCGGCAGTGTCGCCGGCTGTGACCCGGCTGTGTCCTGGCTGTGTTCCCGGCTGTGACCGGCTGTGTCCTGGCTGTGTCCCGGCTGTGACCCGGCTGTGGACCCGGCAGATGTCCCGGCTGTGACCCGGCTGTGTCCTGGACTGTGTCCCGGCTGTGCACCCGGCTGTGACCCTGGCAGGTCCCGGCTTGACCCGGCTGTGCCTGCTTGTGTTCCCGGCTGTGACCCGGCTGATGTCCCGGCTGTGACCCGGCGTGTCCCGGCTGTGTCCGGCTGAATGTCCGGCTGTGACCCGTCCTGTGACCCGGCAGTGTCCCGGCCTGTTGTTCCCGGCTGTGTCCCGGCTGTGTCCCGGCTGTGTCCCGGTGTGTCCCGTGGCTGTGACCCGCGGCTGTGACCCGCATGTCCTGGTGTGTCCCGGCTGTGTCCCGGCTGTGTCCCGGCTGTCTCTGGCTGTCTCCGGCTGTGACCCTGACTCAGCAGGAGTTGTCCGGTTCAGTGGCCCGGTGGACACCTTCTGTCTGGTGACCCTGAGTCCAGATTGCGGCGCTACGCTGCTCAGCAGTCCAGACACACCGTCGAGCTTCTAATGATCGTGCCCGCGGCCCCGACCGCCGCCGCTCCGTTCCGCTCCGCCCCGCCCTGCTCCGCCCCCAATAGCGGCCAGTGACCGTCTGCCCTTCGGTTGGTCAGCTTCGTGGCACTGGCTGCTGTTGCAGGCTAGATTGAGACCTAACAGCATTGGTTGTAGCCGGCTGGACTGAGAGTTTGCAGTACTGGCTGTAGCCGGCTGGACTGAGAGTTTGCGGTAACCATTGGCTGTTAGCCGGTTGGACTGCGCTGTTTGCTTAGTGGTGCGCTATGTGCGTCTGCAGTGTCAGTCCTCATCTCTCCAGGACATCCGACACTAGGCATAACCTAGTTTTGCACTGCGCCAGACTCCTAGGTTGTGTAGCTCGAGCACGTTTCCTTGATGATCTCCTGCTAGACCCAGTCCGCTAGTACTACTGCTGTACGTCGCGGTGTTTGATCTGAGACAGGGGTGGCAGTCCCTCTCTACGTCACCAGCCCAGCAAGTGAGTAGGGCATGATACACGATGCGATCAGGGCCACCAGGCTGTAGCCGGCTGGACTCGAGAAGTTTGTGGTAACTGGGCTGTAGCCCCGCTGGACTCGATAGTTTGCCGGTTCTGGCTGTAGCCGGCTGGACTGCAGAGGGTTTTGCCGGTACTAGGCGTGAGCGGCTGGCACTGAGAGTTGTGCGCTCATGTATCATCCGACCACCATGCCCTAGAGCTACTAGTGTAGTCGCTATTATAGAGGGGATATATATAGCCTCGACGGTACTCGGCTGTAAGCCGGCTGGACGTGGAGTTTGCGGCGTACTGACCTGTAGCACGGCTGGACTGAGAGTTTGCGGTAACTGGTTGTAGCCGGCTGACTGAGAGTTTGCTTACTGCTGTAGCCGGGCTGGACTGAGGGTTGCGTTACTGGCTGTACCTGCTGGACTGAGGAGTTTGCAGTACTGGCTGTAGCCGGCTGGACTGCGAGTTGGTACTGGCTGTAAGCCGCTGGACTGAGAGTTTGCAGTAGACTGCTGTAGCCGGCTGGACGAGAGTTTGCCGGGTTAACTGGGGCTTTGTAGCCGGCTGGACTGAGAGTTTGCGGTACTGGGTGATAGCGGCTGGACTGAGAGTTTGCAGTACTGGCTGAAGCGGCTGCGACTTGAGAGTTTGCAGGGTACTGCTGTAGACCGACTGGATCTGAGAGTTGCGGTACTGGGTGTGAGCCGCTGACTGAGAGCTTTGCATGTACTGGCTGTAGCCGGCTGGACTGAGAGTTGCGGTACCTGGCTGTAGGCCCGGCTGGACTGAGAGTTTGCGGTACTGGCTGTTGCCGGCTGGACTGCAGATGTTTGCGTACTGCTGTAGCCGGCTGGACTGTGAGAGTTTGCAGCACTGGGTAGCGTGGCTGGACTGAGAGCTTGCGGGTACTGGCTGTAGCCGGCTGGACTGGAGAGTTTGGCAGTACTGGCTGTAGCGGCTCGGACTGAAAGTTTCGCGTACTGGTGTAGCGGCTGGATGAGAAGTTGCTGGTACTGGCTGTAGCGTCCTGGACTGAGAGTTTGCCTGGTACCTGCTGTAGCCGCTGCGACTGAGAGTTGCAGACTGGGTGTAGCCGGTCTGAAACTGAAGTTTGCGGTACTGGCTGTAGCCGGCTGGACTGAGAGTTTGCGGTACTGGCTGTAGCCGGCTGAACTGAGAGTTTGCGGTACTGTCTGTATCCGGCTGGACTGATAATTTGCAGTACTGGCTGTAGCCGGCTGGACTGAGAGTTTGCAGTACTGGCTGTAGCCGCTGGACTGAGTACTTGCAGATACTGGCCTGTTAGCCGGCTGCGACTGAGCAGTTTGCAGTACTGGCTTAGCCGGCTCGGACTGAGAGTTGCGGTACTGGCTGTAGCCGGCTGTGACTGAAGTTTGCGGTACTGGCTGTAGCCGGCTGGACTTGAGAGAGTTTGCAGGTACTGGCTGTAGTGCCGGCTGGACTGAGGGTTTGCGGGTACTGGCTTTAGCCGGCTGGACTGAGAGTTTGTCGGTTACTGGGTGTAGCCGGCTGGTTGAGAGTTCTGCGGTGCTGGCTAGCCGGCTGGACTGAGAGTTTTGCAGTACTGGGTGTAGCCGCTGACTAGAGAGTTTCGGTACCTCGGCTGTAGGCCTGGCTGCCCACTGTCATTTATTGTTGGCATTTACCACCACACAATTCTGTAAGGTCGATCTCCGTCCAACCAATTAATCAAGTCGGTTTGTGGGGTGGCGGGGTTGGGGGTTGGTTATGGCTCCCAATTTTGAAGATCACTTGGTAAACGTACGAATTTCCAACATATTGGGAATTTATCGAAAGGCTAGATCCCAAAACAGGACATTTCCCGTAGTACTTGTATATTGTTTGATCGTCAGTTGACCGACACGATCAAAAGCGTGACTATTAGGTACATATCGTTATCGGGTTAGGTACTAAAAACACTAAGTGACCAAGTGCTCGTGACTTGAAAAAATACATACAAGCTTATCCTCTCAAGGAACAGACTTGACCATGGCCCGAATCCTCTCCAGTCTCTCATTGGAACCCTGTCGGTTCAAGCCCCCTCACCGTCCCCAGGGTAGGTCGTTACAGCCGCTTTCGGGGCGGGGGGGGCACGCTCGGTTTCTGTAAAAATGAAATCTTCGCTCCTGCGTGTGTGTGTGGTTGACCGGGGGGAGGGGCTAGCTGGGGCCGGACCTCATATAGGAATCCCAAGTGGTCTATCTTAGTATTACATCTATTTAGTCCCAGGGGGGGGGGCATGGCCCCCATGTCCCCCTGGCTACGTCCCTGACTCAGCAGTGATACTGCATGTTTCGCAAATGAGCTTTTACCAACCACCGTCCTTATGAGACAAGAGGGGCTTGTGATTGGTCATGCTCCCCAAAAAGCCTTGTTGGTTATGGTGTACAGAGTGCAGAGAGCAGGGCAGAGTGAGCAGTGTAGTTCTGTGCAGTGGTGAGGACGGAAATTGCACTGGGATGGGGAGAGGAAATCATTGTTGGACGTGTGGGCAGAAAAATGGTGCTGTACCACATCCACATGCTCGACAATGCTGGCCATGGTGGGGACAATGGAAACAGGACGGTATGTTGGAAAGGGGAAACTAGGGTTGAACCATATGACTTGAAAATGGGAAGAACACAAGAGGTCTTTGTCGTCAGTCGTGATCCATGGAAGTCATATGAGGTAAGCCAGGTATAAACCAGTAAGACGCCTTTCTCGGCGAAGGAAGGATGAGCGAGCCAGTAGAAACCCCATAGCAAGAAAAGCAGGTATAGACAATATGGAGTAAAGCAGGGCTGATACCTATATCGATAATGTCATACTAAACTTAAAAAAGCAGTAAACGAATACGAACGTCCACAGGTCCACACAAAAACATGTACAAGAGTCAAGAGCAAGACTTGAGTCGATAGAGAAGTACGAACCGTATTTTGATCTCACTTGCAGCCAGGGTGATTAGCATGTCCACTTATTTGCTTGCAAAATGCAAAATGCATTGGCTAGTTCACTGATCATTCTTATTTCTGATAGCTGTCAGCTTCATGACAATCAAAAGTTTTCGACAAATGCAAAGTTTTCATTCTATGACTTTACTGAAAGGAACTCCGCGCTGTTTTGTTGGGTTGTGTATTTTGTGTTGGCAGCCCATTACGAAATGCATTAAGAAGTCGATCACGACGTCTTGGTCCGGGATTTGTTCGTGATGTTACTCAGCCTTGGCGGTCGTGCAGCGTGTCAGAATTGACGGGGGCAATCCAAGTTTACGATAGTTTAACTCTGACTTCTCGTCAATGACGAGG
Organism: Semibalanus balanoides; assembly: GCA_014673585.1. NCBI lineage: Eukaryota > Metazoa > Arthropoda > Thecostraca > Balanomorpha > Balanidae > Semibalanus > Semibalanus balanoides. The sequence continues at coordinate 72,789 of VOPJ01011538.1, forward strand.
ATTGATTGGGTAGATCGGACTTACCACTAAGGCGGTTATTTGTTTTGGATCAGATTACGTCAGGGCTTGAAGATGTGGATCGTATCTAACCGATCCAGGAGGCCCAGTTGGTATGCTGGCATCATTGTCCGTTGCAGGGTCATTCACCGGGTACTTGTCCGTCCTGTTGCCGGGCGGCACCCCTTCCCGTTCCGTTGGTTGGCCGTGGCACGAGTGACCCAGAAGCGCCCCCCCCCCCTCCGACTCCGGCCGTCAGCCGACCTTGAGCTCTGACAGCGATCAGCTGTTCACGTGCTGCCGCCAGGGGGAGGGGCGGTGCAGACTGCAGATGCCGCCGCCGTATCTGGGCGGCAGCGGCGGTAGCGGGGGGCGGGGCGGCGCGCCGGTCAGTTGGACCGTGGAGTGACCGAGTGGTGCAGTCTGGCAGTGTGCCGCTCCGACTCAGCGGGAGGAAGAGGGTGAGAAGTGAGGTGGTGAGACGGGATTTTTTGGGCAGACAGCCCAGAAGTGATATACTGGCGTTGCGCCGAGTGAAAGGCATTCGCTTGGGAGTGGTAGTTGGCAATGGTTGTCGGCTGTGGCCACCTTATCGGCGTAGGGGGTATTGCGTTGCGCATTGCAATGTGTATTGTTGTTGTGCATTGCGTCAGACATTTATACAGTTTTGTGTCCGTCTTTTTGAAGTCTTCGGTGTGACAACTATCGACTACACGACGTTCCAGTGTCAGATTAAAGTGCCGCCTTCAGCCTATCCTGAAGCTACCGCCCTCGTGCGGCGTGTCTGACTTGTCTCTATGTCTGTCTTTGCCCCTGGGGTGTCTTTCTGACTTGTTTCTCTGACCGTTTCCTCTGGACTTTTTAGGGGAGGGGGAGGGGGCTGTCGTGGTGTTGTGGGTGGAGCACTGGACTGGTGCTCGGAAGGTCTCAAGTTTGGCCAGCTGGAGGTGTGGGGCCAGCCCCATACCCCTATCCTATTCCCCAGGGCTTATTTTAAAATCCTGCGAATCAGGGTTCGGACTTCTATCGGAGCGATCCTGCGGGTCCGGGCCTCCCAGCCCCCCCCCCCACACACGGTGGTGACGCCCCTGAACCCATGTATGAATGCTCGTGTCCAAATGCCTTAAATATAAGCGATGACATGTAAAACCCCAATAATCCCTTTGGCGCTTTTGTGTGTGCCGTGTGCGCATGGACATCGGAAGCGGGTGGACGGGGGACGTGTCCCCCCAAGAGGCACGCGTTCCTCCAAAGAGTTTCGGATTTTAACATTACGCCTTTAGGCGTTGCATGGCAAAAATATACTTCAAATTGTCTCCGTCCCCCCACTTTCGGAAGGTAGCGACACCCTTGTGTGTGCGTACCTTGCACGTGTTCCTTACTGTTCCCTTCTGACCGACCCTGGTATATGTCTCCTGTGTGATGCTGATTTAGTGCTCATGTCTCGCCTATTCATGTCCCCTGTGTCTGTGTGTGTTCCCTGACCGTCCCCGTCTGACCGTTCCTGTCTGACCGTCCCTGTCTGACTGCACCCTGCAGTTGGATCCGTCCGGCGCTGACCAGGACACGATGACGATGGACGACCTGCTGAACTCGTGCGGCGTCAGCTGTGACGCCACCGTCGACAGCCCGCTGCTCTCCTCCCTGGACCTGATGTGGGGCGCCAGCGCCGCGCCGGCGCCAGCCCGGACCGCCGCCGCAGCACCAGTCCTGTACCCCTCTCCGACCCGCACGCCCGCCCCGGCTTCGGCAGCGCCCGAACAGGCATCGAGGGCGGCAGGCACACGGGTGTCTGAGGCGACATCAGCGACCGAGCGACCGGCGGCGCCGACACCGGAGCAGCTGCTGCAGGCCGAGGTGCAGCGTCTGCACCGGCGCCAGCAGGAGGAGACGCAGCAGCTGCTGGAGAAGCAGGTGCAGCAGCTGCAGAAGCAGCAGATGCTGCAGCAGCGGCAGGACCAGCAGCAGCAGCAGCTGATGAAGCAGCTGAAGCAGGCGCAGCGGCAGGCGCAGCGGCAGCAGCTGCGGCAAAAGCAGCACCTGCACTGGCAACAGCATCAGTTGCAGCATCATCAACAGCATCAGTTACAGCATCATCAACCACAGCAGCAGCGATCTCATCAGCACCGCCAGGAGCGCGAAGATAGCAGGTGAGCCACTGTTGGACGGGCCTTCAGTGCCCTCTTTTATAGTGTTCTTGAATACTATGTTACAATATCGTCTTTAAATTGTACACATGACAGCATCATTATCATTTTCTGTAGACTTCATTGCGAATGCTAACCACCATGTCTTCTTCATAAGTTCGACTTGCTTACCAGTTACCAGATACCAAGGGCGCCAGTATCGAAGAAAGTCCGGTAACCTTTTCATATGTTATTTGCTTGTTTTCATCATTTTGGATCCATCTAGCTTCTTTGTGGTTTTTCTCTCGGACCACCGGTTCACCGTCAATTCCCGCTTTTGTCGCCCATTGTTCCGCTGCCTACTGGCTGGTGTACTCCATGTATCAGCCTGCAACACTGTGCATGGCAACAGAGATGAGTGGTATCAATTGATCGATTGTGACCAGTCCCAGGGGTGTAAATTCTTTGAGTGGCCGACAAAGTGCACATGGAAAAAATGACCCAGGCTAAGCTGAGGATGATTTTGGAGGTTCCCTATGCGATAAAGGCACGTAATTTTGGCGCAGGGGCGCCGGACTTCCGAAAGTTGGGGGCGGCTGGGAGAGCATCTGAAGAAAAGTATTGCCAGCAACGCTCAGGCATAATGTTGAATTTGATAAGTTTTGGGGGCCTTGCCCCACCCCCGTTCGGTGTCTTGTTCAGGCCGTTGTCGACATAAATTGTCTGACTGTGTTTTTTAGTGCGGAAATACAGACGATGCTATACTCCGTTATAATTTCTCCGTGATGGGAGGTGCCTTACGGCATAAAGGCAGCGAGACATGAATGGCGCTGGTAACACTAAGAATCTTTGCCGTCAGTAAAATCTCATGGCTAACAAGTACACAAGATTCTGGGTTTGGTCTGGTCGGGGCCGGGGCGGGGTGTCCCGACCCGGCGGACATGGATGAGAAAATACTCGAAAAAAGTGATATCCGAAACTACGATCGTAGCGACAAGGGAAAACGCATTAGATAGGTATTTCTTCATCCATGGCCTTGACTACCTTGGTATACCTTCTATTTTTCGTCGAAATATGGGTGAAAATAAATCATTGGAGAATCAAGAGCTGAACGAACTGCTAATTAAAAATGCAAGTGTTTACATCCGATGACGTGATATGATAACGTGATAATTAATACTACGTGATTTGATTTTTGACGAACAGTAATTCTAAGGTTTATCACTTGGTTTCACGAAAGCGGATAGTAAATATTTTTACTGTCATTTTGCCCCCGGGTAACTATCGAAATGAACATTTTGTCCCCGACCTTGTCCATAAGGACAGAACACTTTACCACCCCTGAGTGCCCCATGTATTGTGTATGTCGTGTTGGTGGGGTCACGTACTCCCTCCCGGGGGCGCCACCGGAGATCAGCGTGAGCCACGACTTCCGGAAGTGGCAGGGCTAGTTTCCGGTCCCGCGAGGCTCATTCTCCGGCTGGTGATGGGCCGCGGTGGAGCTTCGTTCCGATGGGGCGATCGGAAGGCGGCGGTCTGGAGTGATTTGTGCTCTTGGCCCGACATCGCCCACCACAGTGGATTTATGGATATGAGGGCCTCGGGCGGAGTCGACAGTTTTCAGAACAAATTACCCGAGCGCCCGTTTCAGTCAGTATGAATACATAATACAATGCCGCGCGGTTCGAGAGGCAGAATATCGAACCGTTGCGTAACCTCACTGCAAGTCGAGGGTTGATAAACGGCATGTGTCCGTACGCAGATGGTTCGAATCAGCGCCGGTCGTATTTTCCGCTGTTCTGACATGCATTGCGGATGCCTCCGTGGAGTTCGTTTCCGCAGTAATTGTGACCAGTGCTCCACTACCTCGGCAGCGCGAGGTCGTCAGGGTCATCATCGGCGGGGTCGACAGCGGGTCACCGCGGCCCGGCCAAGGTGCGCCGGAAGACGCGCGTCATCACCATCCCGAGCTCGGCCGGCGCCGCCACCGTCACCTTGCCGCACATCGTCATCTGCACACCGAGCGTCATCAACTCCCGGCCGGCGGCGGCCACTGCACTGCCCGTCACATTCGCCATACAGGGTGAGTGTGTGCGATCAGGTACGGGAGGGTTTGGTGGAATGCTACCTTCTGCCAGGGTGAGTGTGTGATGGACAGAAATCTCGTCAGTACCGCCAGTAGCGCAAAGATAGCAGGTAGCAGGTCACGGGGTTGGACGGGGGTTGGCGTAATGTCACCCTTGCCAGGGTGAGTGGCGCTAGTTACGTTGGCCATCAGGCTCTTCCGTGTATGTCCAGGATTTTAGCGAAACTATCGGTGGCTTAGCGGAAGTTTTCTGTACTGCTACGCAACGCAACAGCACAGTTCAGCCGTTGTGGGTTCTTGTATGGGGCAAACGTGAGGTAGGTGTCAGGGGAGGTGTCACCATTACTCAGTCTTCATGGTCATTTGTTAATGATAAAACATCAGAAGATATTCGGTAATGGCAGAAGCTCTTTGTCCGCTATTTGTGTTCCACAAGCGCACTTTTCCTAGTTATATCGCCCTCATCTGTTCACGAATTCGCATAAATTTCGCTTTAGTTGTCTTCCTGCTTTGCATATTGAAGCAGAACGTTTTTGTTATCCGTGCCGAATGCTCAAGCGGTAATCTAAAGTGGAGATGGTATGAAGCGTTTGACAGTAGCAGCAGCTGCTGATAGCCCATATCGTGTGTACTGATTGGATTAGCCAAAGATCAAGAGCGCCGAAACGCTAGACACGTTTTTCTCCCACTCACAGACTCTGTCGGTTTTCATCCAGTGTGGACATTCGCAGAGAAAAAGGCAAACATTGCGTCAGCTGGGATACCCGTCATATCTGTTGAGTCCTCGTCTAACCAAAGTTCATTCAGAACAGACTAGCTTCTGTTTTCTACCTGATAGCATAACCTACCTCCTTTTGGACCATGGGATCTGTTAACTGCACGCGGCCTGCATACTCGCATGCTTTGCCATTGCGTCGGTGTACAGCTTGGCCAGCGTCCAGACGTGCTACCAACATTCTCACTCGTTCTGCTTGGAGTTAAAGCTAGACTGCTTAAGTTTCTGGGAAGTTAGTAATATGATAACAAGTACGCTGATTTGATTGGATTCCCATCCTCTCGAGGGTGCTGGCACAGACCTGTCGGCTGGTATTCGCTGTTTGGTCACCGATGGACGTTAGCTTGTACTACTTTAGAGGGATTATACGTTTTTGTTCCATAATAATCTAGTTACAATAGTTAAAACGTGCTTATAAATATGGTAAGGTCCCACTGGTAGCCACATTTGTTTCTGGAAATGAGCTCTTCTGCGCGTTAAGGACATTTCAAAAGTGTGCGGTGATGCTATCGCGTACTTTCTGCAGGACCTGGCTAACGCAGAGCCAGTCATTTCTCCTTTTATGCTAATAGAAACGTATCATTTACGGCATATTTCCGATAGAATAAGCAATATTGGAAGAATATGCTATTGTTCCAACGACAGCAGCCTACTTTTCCAATACAAATTAAATATTTGTTTATGAATTGTCATTCCAGAATTCATAGGTACGCCACCACCGAATTTCTCAACGCATCAAACCAGAGATAAGGGCGGCGGCGAAAACCATCCGGAGGGCGTTAACTTTTTATGTATGTGGCGCCCCACCCCCTCCTCCCCTGACCGAAGTATCAGGTTAGCCGCGCCTTGCGTGATATGTGTTAAAAGCTGTTACGTGTTTAAAGCTCATACAACTGCAAAAGAGTGCATTCCCTTTCAGGAAGGAAACCTGTATAATCCTTGAAACGCTGGTGACATTTGTTCCCATCTGGCTAATTCGATGGCACCACCGTGGTTTGTGTTGTATCCGTTCGTCCTGTGGCGATACACTTTCACACCGACAGCCAAGAGGGGAATTTGTGCAGCCGGGAAGGAACACACCATTACTTCGCCACCCCGTGGTATATTGCGCACCGCTCCTAATCCGCACATAACCCGCAGATGGCCGGGTGGTGATCTGTGCCACTCTCACGCCCGTTCGGTGTAGTGTGGGACTGTGGGTGGCTGACGTTAATGACATTAACTGTCAACTGAGCCGTCAGGAGGCCGTTTTCAGCCGCTAATGAACCGCAGCTCGCATGGAGCGGTGAGCTGGCGTCGTTACCGTGGATCAGGCGCTCCTGATGCCTGCCTCGAGACACTCGCTTATCGGGCGCTCCTCGTGCGTGCCTCGCCACGAGCCACACGACTCGAGATGCACGACTTAGCCACACGATCACCAGGCGCTCGTGACGCGTGATTCGGCACGTGGCTCGAGAAACGCGGCTCGAGACTCGCTCACACACAGCTCGTGGAATGCAGGCGGTCAGCATGCCTTCGGGGAACGGCGAGCCCGGCGCTGCTTGCCGCGCTCTCTGGAGGGGCCCTCCGGCGGGCGCGGCCTGCCGCGCGCGCCTTCTGGAGGGCCCGCCGGCAGCAGCCAGCCTGTTTATGCGTGATGGAACTATTCCACTCGGATGCGGCGGCCGCGTTAGTTTATAGTTCGGTGTGGAAAATGCAGAGCGGCCTGCTTGGTTCTATTTAGCCTCTGGAGGTGATATGTAGTTTGTGAACATTGTGAAGGCTTGAGCTGATAGTCTAGTCGTACAAGATACATGTTGTTAGTCCCTGCAGTACAGTCTTAGTCACATTTTTTACGAAGATATATAGCTCCAATATTTTTCAAAATGAGCTGCCTTTATCATCGCTTTCTTCTGGTTGCCTTATGGATCATTTAAACTCTTTCATGTCTAGCCATTAACGAATCGTATTCAATACCCATCGTGTATGTTGACACTTATGATCTGGCTGATACCACTTAGTTGACCAACAGATCGAGTGAGCTGGTTTGAATGCTGCGGCTTACATAAGTCTAAGCCTTTTGATTGGATGGATCTCCGAAGCAGACTTGTAACGACTCACATTTTTTAAGTCGACTCAAGTTTGACTCAGCAGTCGAAGAACTGACTCGACTCTTGACTCAAGTGCTGTTAACCAACAAGTGAATCGATTCGACTCTTGACTCAAGAGCTGTTTATGAAAGATAAATCGACTCGACTCTTGACTCAAGTGCAGTTTTATCCAATTGATTCGGCACGGCTCAAAAATGAATTTGAGTCGACTCAATGTGACTCATCACAAGTTTCATTATTACTTGATGTTGACCGAAGGGGGGGGGAGTGAAGGATCCGGTGTCAGATAAATTGCATTATATCTAGTGTAAATTGGTTTGTTCAGGTGAAGGGGCGTGGCCCCAATGCCTCCTTAGCTATGTCCCTGCTGCATTTGACTCACATTTGTTTGAGTCGACTCAAATCCGACTCACAACCGAAGAACTGACTCAACTCTTGACTAAAGTTATGTTTCAAACAGATTGAATCGACTCGACTCTTGACTCAAGTCCCGCTTTAAAAAGTTGAGTCGACTCAACTCATGACTCATCCAAAATGTCTGACTCATGAGTCGATTCATGACTCGACTCTGAGTCACTTACAACTTACAAGTCTGCTTCAAAGTCATCGCTATGCGATCTGAATCAGTTACAAGTCTGCTCCGGAGTCATCGCTATGCGACGTTGTGTCCTTCTCTCTCGGTCTCGCATGCATGTATGCATACTGTTAAGTGTATAGCCCGAGTACTTTTCCATCAGCGCCATCAGGCCGCAATTGATGGGCGTATCGAAGGTATAAACATTACAACGTCGAGAATGAGCGAAGACACGTATTTCTGAGTTAATTTAAGCAATTCGCTGGTGCAATTAAGCTGCGATACTTTGATGTAACACAGGACAAATAGTGGCCCACCCTGGTCACTGAAAGTAATTTGACATTGAAATTGGCCGCACTTCAATGATCATTCAATGCGGCCAATTTCAATTTCACTGCCGTCTGTCAGTGACTTAGCGTCGCCATGTCAGAAGCACATACGGGGAGTGCTGAAACTACGCAAACCCGCCTTGCAAGGTTGAATGAAGAGAGCAAGCACTCGACCTACTACACAAATGAGCTACACGGTCGAAAGTTAATTACGCGTCTGGTACCCAGCAGCCTGCCTTTTATCCAGCTTGGTGTGTCTGGCCTGGAAAATGGGCTGTATGGACGGGCGATAAACTATGGACTGATCGTTACACTAACGCTTGTTTTGTGGCTACCGCCTACCAGGCCCGTATCATGCAATCCAATCCACTTAACGATCCCTTTGTAGGCGATAACTGTCTTCGCGCATTTCATATTTCACGCTTACCCAAATTTATTGCAATAAACAACGCCGTAATGCGTTAGGAATGTTCGTCAGACGTCAACTATGCGCTGTTGCTCGTGTGAGCTCTTGAGCTTGGTAACAGCCCCACAGCCTCGCCTCAGTGCAGAACAAAGTCGCCAGCATGGCACAGCTAGACTAGGAGCCGACCGAGTCAACTGGTTAAATTGTCCGCCCGGGTTAGCCGGCTTTCAGGCAGTTGCAGCCGCGAAAGATGTGTGAAAGGAAAGGGGCTGTCCCACGTTACATTATATTTGAGTTGAGATAGCCATTTTGAAGTGCTTGGCACTGAATTATGTATGTATAATTGTTAAACGACCCCGAGGTCCGATCACAAACATTTGAGTTTTGGTTTTGATCTCTGTAAATCCCAGCCCCAGACGATAGCGTAGGGAGCTATGGCCGGGGGGGCAACTGCCCCAACATTTTCGGATTTTACATTTTGCGCAAATGGACGTTGCATGGAAGGAACGACTTCAAAATACATTTTGCCCCCCCCACTCAATGAGTTCTACGCCCGCTGCCAGACGTGATTTGAAGGGGATTTACTGAGCGATGAGGTCATCATTTTGCTTAATGTGATGATAGTCGACTTATGTTTTGCATATTGGCTACATTAGACATACATTTGGCAGACGTGCAGGTTTCTCTATTTCCAAAAATTCCTTGATATTGCGTTCAGCAAATATAAAACTACTTTTTTGAAATGTGAGCACTTTTTTTTTTCTTTGTGAGAACAATGTTTAATCTGTCAGGGCAGGCTAGTTATTTTAGCCCAAACGGGGTTGCATTTAATTAATTTTTGGAAGGTGGCGTGTCCCTTTAACGTTGATGAGTATACCGGTTCCCTCTACACATTGTCAAATTCATAGCTGCAAGTGGTTGAATATGCTCAACACATTTGACAGAGTGGAACAACACATTTGAACGTGGCGGAACGACTGAGTTGAAGCGGCGAAAACTCCAGCCATTTCTGCTGACCCGGAAAACCACGGGGATATGAAATGAGCGTTCTGCAATCCTCCAGCTTCCCGCAGTGTAATAGGCGCACTGTATCTGAATGCAAATGTGGCTATTGTCCGCTGCTGGACTGGGGATTCCGGCGACTGATTGTCGGCGGGGCCCAATCGGACGCTCTCCCGGGGCCCCGATTATGGGGTCGTTCCCGGAGAGTCAGTCTGAAGGCGGAGGACGGAGGTCCCAGGGGTCATGACCTGAGACCGGCCGAGGACTGGCATGAGGCGGCCTGGGTGTGACGGTTAGCAGGGTTAACCCTCGCCTGGGTAGGGCAAGATCACTGGTGTTGGGTGAGCGCGTTGCTTGTGACGAGAGGAAGCCATTGACATTCGATTTTATGGTCCGACCTGGGTCAATAGGTGACCTCTGACATGTTAATGACCCAAATGTCATCAAATCGTAAATGTGTAAAAATTGTATACTGATCGTGCTAAAATCGAGGAGGAATATCTTAGTATGCTTATTGGGTGCCAAATTTGAAATCAGCTTCACAAATTGTCTCAGAGATGCCCTGAAGCCAAAACAAATAATCTGAGATTATTGGAGGTCAGTGACCTTGATTGACCTCTGCATAGGGGCGGCGCCACCGGGGGGTTAGGGGGAAGTTCCCCCTGGCGTCAGCCAGGAGGGCAAACATATATTTTTGACCCTCCAGAGTTTCACGGAGGCCCCACTCCCAAAAAGATGCCCTATGTCACAACTGGCCAAAATAGCGGAAATTATGTGGCTCTGGTCAAATTTCTTGCGTGAGGAAAGCCTGCGTGAGGCCACTGTAGGCCCCCGATACTCGATAGGAGGCTCCCATACTAGATAGGAGGCCCCCCAGTACTATACAGGAGGCCCCCAGTACTAGACAGGAGACCCGGCCCCCGTAACTAGACAGGAGACCCGGCCCCCGTAACTAGACTGGAGACCCGGCCCCCGTAACTAGACAGGAGGCCCCCGGTGAAAGATAAGAGGTACCGTACTAGATACTAGATAGGAGGCCCTCGGTACTAGACAGGAGGTCTCGATATCTAAGATCGGTGATTTGACCTGCCCCACTTTTGCGCGTGCCACGCGCTGTGGTACCGCCCAGGGGCTATCAGAACGCACCATACCAAAAAACAAAATTTATTTGATGGACCTATTCAATTACGGTGAATACCCAATCTCAATCGGAGCAGTGGTTGCAAAGTTATCAGCTTCCGAAAAACGTCTGTGCGGCCGGGTCGGGCCGGACCGGATCAAATGTAAATTTATCTTATAGTAAGAGTAAGTTGACGAGAAACTCCACGGACGCTTCGCGCCCGCTCGGTAATGACATCTTTCAATGACCTGCGCGGCAAATGAAGCGTGCAAATCGGCTTGGTGCTCTTTGAGTCAAGTTCGTAGTTAAATGGAACAGACTATAACATCGCCAGTGGAATCTTATTTACCTATATTACATGTGGTTCCCGCTCGGGAATCACATCTTTCGATTCCCGCGCTGCAATTGAACTTTAAAGCGTGCAAATTAGGTTTGGTGCTCTTTGAGTCGGGTTTGTAGTTAAATGGATCAAATAGAAATATGTTTTCTTAAGTAAGTTATCACCTTTTCTTATTGCCATGATCCTTGGTGGTTACAATTTCATCCTTGCTGGATTCCCGGTCTCTTAAGCTCTCATGTAAGGTGTTATTGGTATGTGTCTGGTGAAACTGGACTGGTTTCAATATCGGTATGTTCCAAAAGTCCTCCTTATAATCCCCCTTAAACGCCCACTGTAAACACTTGTGACGTCACGCTCGCCGCATGGCGGCACTTTCGACATCACGCTGGTGTCAGATAGATCCTCTGTTTATATGAGGCTCTATCGTGGAAGCACATGCTGTCGCGGCCATTCACTGCGCTGAGCGGAGTTCACTGCGTCGAGATATGCTCACTTGTTCAAATATGCCCGAGGCGTTGAGATATATATATGCTGGCGGCTTTGTTATCGCTGCAATGCAACGCACACGGTTTGAGCCGCCGCGCCGCACGGTGTAGCGAGGGAGGGAGATCAGTGTAATAACATGCAGGAGAACATCAGGACAACAGCAGGACAACTCTGTGAGTGATGTCGAACATGTCGGATCGGACTGATTACAGCGGGTACGTCTGCCCCGGCTAGTGTTTGGATGGGGGGGGGGACGGGACACGGTATTGGTTAGCGTTCGGGGATTAGAAGCTTGTTTTTAGGTGCATTACAGGGAACACTTGCAGCCCAGTGAAACAGCTCTTCTGCGACATTACGAAGAGTTTTATCATCGCAGTTACTCCTTGCCTGAATGAACGGGGTTAATGGGGCCCAACCTCTAAAATCGTAATGTTCAGTGACATGCCTGCTGTTAATTATTCAGGCGTGGTCTGCTTTTGTGCAGCTTTCGACAATGCAATATGCATTGCTTAATTGGTTCCTCGTGATGGCCTGAGCGTCTGGAGAGAGCGCTCAGAGAACATCGGCTGGTTGCCGTGTGTTTGATTCTTTGAACTGAAGCTGGCGGAACACCCGATGATATGCAGCGATCAAATCCTGCCGCCGTCAGGTCCTGTCCGCTTCAAAGTCGCCGCCTGCTTCCTGCCTCGGCCGTGCGCCGGTCGGTTCAAAGCTTCCTCCGTTGGCAGCAGCCCGGCTGCAGTTTCAGCTCTGCCGCAGTGAGGACAGCCGGCCGTTTATCAGCGGGCCACATAACACGCGCGAGAACGCCACTGTTGCTGCTGATTTATGCCGGCTTCAATTACGGACTATGGGGTGGTCCCATGGCGCTGGTGCCGGGAGGTATTAGTGGTCGGCGGACAAATGCTAATGATACGCTGCCGCTGCTACTGAATTGGTAATGCCCCGAGGGCATTGTATAGTGAGCAGTGTGATTAGTAAGCGTTCAGGTGTGGTACGTACTAGAGGTGCCACTTTTTAAGTTTGTGGCTACCCGACCCTACCTGCAAACCCCTTTCAACTGCCCAATGCTACCTTACATGAGCATATGGGCTGCCAGCTACCCGCAAGTACCCACAAATACAATTTGTCATCATTATGTCTGCCACTTAATTACTCATTTTTCAAAACTGAACTGTTTTGTGTTGATCTCTTCTCACTAACTGAGGTGCCTTTATTTGTTGAAGCATCACAATTCCCATAATTTGATTCTTCTTTTTATTTTTTATATTTATGAAAAATTGTCTTCCTGCCAACTACCCACTTCATTAAAATGATCACTTGTGCTACCCGCTATTACCTTCGTGGGTACTAGCTACCCATATCTGGTGGGTAAGTGGGTAGAAAAATGGCACCTCTAGTACATACATTGTAAACACGGGGATCGATATCGTATGCGGCGTCAGGGTCGAAGGGATGGTCGGATTAACGTCGGCCAAATAGCAGTTGTGCGAAGCTTTTTTGTGCCAAAAGCAGGTGATTGTTGAGCGAGAATGGTTGAAGCGCAGTTGTTTACTACGTCTGACAGCTGACGTGTTGTGCCTTTCCGTGAGTGGGGCAGCGACTGCAGATGTTAAAACTAGCTGAACGTTTCTAAACAAGCAAGGTCGGCACCAATGACGTACTGAAAACGACTCGTCATAATGGTCCCGGAAATCCAGCTCATTGTGCCAGCCAAGGCTAGCTGTCTATTCTTACATGATATTCGCACAGTTCATTCCCAGTTCGAAGATTTGTTTGGACGGATCATTTTGAGTTCTGTGATATTTTCTGAACTCAGGGATCACTTTTGAATAGCCTGCGTGAGTCACCGTTCGGCACCTGCAGTTGTGGCATGTGGTTCTCTGGCCGTCCGCGTTATGCATGAGGACCTCCAATCTACATCACACGGCCTCATACACGCGAACGGCCCATCACGGAGCGATCGCGCACGGCGCAATAAACATGTTTATTTCGCGATCGCTGGCGGACACGAACCCCGCAGTTGCGATTCGTGTCCGCGTGCGAATAATTGTCGGTGATGCTGGTTGAACCGTGCGTGTCGGAGATATAGTGTGCGCGTGCGGGTGTGATCATGGGTACTGGCTGTGGGAGCAGCAGGTCTTACTCTCAGTCAAGTTTGACCTCATTCAGTCTTCAGGCTGGTCAGGACGGTTGTGTTCTGTCTGAAAATCTTCAGCCGGTCTAAATCCCCGGTCGCCTGGACAGAAAACCACGAGGCATAGGTCCCTTACGGTATCCGGTGCTCACTCTTATTGTCTTCTGGCATATATTTTTTGGACATTAAATTGGGTTGAAACTAGGCATAGTGCTGTGATTTTTTGTCCACACCGATGTGGAGTTCGTTAAGCTTGTTTTAGATCACTGCAGGAAAATTAAATATTTAAATAATATTTGTAATATTTGTCTCTTTTAAATATTTGATATCTTTGAATAAATATATTACAGATGAAATTTGGATGGAAGTGTGTCGGCTGGACCGCCCTGCATTGTCTGCGTCTGGAGAGTTCCCACACGCTGCCTCCGTGCCCCACAGCTAACTTTGCCTGCTAGGCCAAACGCCATGCGGACACGCCTGTGTCGCACGAATACTGAAGTTTTGAAAGAAAACTGCGCCGTGGACTGGAGGTAGTAGATGCCTTGTGAGACTTGTGATAGTCATCAAACTTTGGAGGTCCGCAGGCCATTGCAACGCAGACATCCGATCAAGTCGATCGCAAGGCTATACGAGATTAAGTCAGATCGGTTGACAGTCCAAGCACGAGCCGAATCGCGGCCCATCGGAGATTCCAAGTGTTCCAGGACTTAGATCGGCTCGAGGGTACTCGGTGACAAACTTAGGTCTCTCCGCAGCATGCAGATAGGGCACCGCGCCTGGTTCGATGCGACTGGCTGCCAGGTCGAAAACTTATCACTGGTCGCTCCTCGACGAGCGCGCGACGGGATATTTATTTTCCACCCGTCCTAAATTGGATTGTTATGTTAAGTCCAGCGGTTTCCCGTGGAGAGCAGTTGTGCCCATTGTTGTGTTGGCCATTTGTCGTGCCGCATGAACCGATACTGACCGATAAGGAACGCTGATAATAAATGTTCATTGTTCAGCGTAGTAAGAGCGGTGTTTGGTATAATAACTGGCATCAATTAAACCTTGTACTTGGTACCTGGTGACAACTGATCAATACTATAGGCGTAAGAACAGACGGCCTTTTTGGCCGTCTGTTCTTATCCCTCCCACTCTCATCCCTCCCACCTTTTGGCCAAATGTTTTGCATTACAAAATCGCTTGGTGGGAACAAAATGGCAGAAGGATTCGCCAGGACGACAATAGCCCGAATATGCAAATACAATATTTCACAAGGGGATGGGATTTCTCTCAAGACGAGATCACACTTTCGCTCTCCCTACTATTTTGCGTGACGTTCCTAGTTACCTACATCCCTAGACAATAGCATCTGGACGTGAACAGCTTGGGCCTGTCCCCTGGCGTGTTGAGCAAGCCTGCGCCAGATCTCTGACTTTGAAAGTTAGCTTCAAACAGAAACATATCTGGTGGCTGCTGGTGTCAGAGGTCACCCAGTTTATACCTTCCGAGTTTGTCGCCCCCTTTCTTCGACTTTTCTTGCGCGGCCCAGGTCCTGTTCATTACCGGCTCACAACACTGTCGTCGTTGCGCCGTCCTCCGGTATCTCCCCGCTTCGTCCCGGCCTGGTCCCGCCTTCAGTTGTCTCCTGGAACTAGCGTCGATACCAACTCGACTCGACGCGACTCGACGCAGCGCGGCGGTCTCGTTTTAATTGCATCAGTGTCTCTAAGACCAGCGTCCGGGCCGGAGGCGTAGCTGGTGAGCCGCGCGGTCGACGGTTGTTATGTACGGGGCCGGAGGCGTAGCTGGTGAGCCGCGCGGTCGACGGTTGTTATGTACGGGGCCGGAGGCGTAGCTGGTGAGCCGCGCGCGGTCGACAGTGGTATCAGCGCGGCGGCATTGTCTGAGCCGTTACCACGGTAGCTGATCGGCCGTCTACCTGCCAACAAAAACGCTGCCATAGTCTGTCGGCTGACGTCTTGACGCAGCCGGCGCCGAGAGGACGTTTGTTCTCCGCCTGTTACATCCAGTTTGAACCGCTCCGAGGCGTGGTGGTTCTCGGTAGAAATGTCGGCCAGAGGTGCAACGAGCGAGCAATGTCCGGGACAGCTATGGGCTCGCTGTTATGGGAACTCGGCTGCAGCAGGCTGAGAACGTCCGGCACAGGTGGCAGCTTGTTATAATGGCGACTCAGAATAGCTGCGAGATTCGGGTATTACATTTTCAGCAGCTGTTATTAAACACCATCGCTGCCAGCATGGGTGGAGCTTTTCAGAAAAAGTTGGCGGGCAATATGTCATATTGGCTGGCTGTTTGGCATGGTTGAGGCGAACAATGACCATTTTAACGCCAGGAAACCTTGAAATCTGACAAAAGTTGGTGGGGCAGTTGCCCCACTATTTGAATAGAAAACTCCACCCGTGCGTGGCTGCTAGCACCAGGCACCAGCGATACAAATGCGCAAGGTTAGCGATAGCAATGTATGGATACATATTCGCTAATACTTTGCAGGTTTTGATGTCGATTCTCATTAGATGCCTTGTGATGTATATACAAGGCGTGTATCTTAGCAAGTGTTTGCGGCATTGCTTTGAAGCAACTTACGAGCGTGGTCCTGACTTGTCAAAACATCTTCTTCCACACTGAGGTCGGCTTGGATCCAGGACCCTTCCAGAGCCTGTATGGTATTTGAGCTCACGTCTACCGCCGGCCGCCGCCCCCCGGTACCCAGTTGCAGCAGCTCCACAGTGTTATAGGGTACGGGGCACGGGGCCAGGCTGGTTCTGTCTGGCATGCAGGCGATGTGTTACTAGAGGGTCGCAGCTGGTCACTGTTGCAGGAGCAGGGGCGCAGCCAGACATTCGACAAGGGGGTACGGCGTCCCCAGGTGCTCCTCGGCAAAGCCCCCCATCCCCCGAGAAAAGCGCGAAAAGGTATCGCCTCGGATTTAGGTCTCTAATTTTTGCAGGGAATCTAAAAAGTCGCAAACAGGGACGTCGCCGATATATTTTTTAGTGTGGAGGTCGGCCCAATGAGCGGTACGTGGCCTTTGTGCCCCCTGGCTGCGCCCCTGTACAAGAGGAATGCATCTACTGGCAAACGTCAGCAGTTATTGTGGTATCAGTCTGAATCAACCCTGCTAGTCCGGTGCCAGTGCAGCTGTGCTGTTCTGAATGTCAGACGGTCTCCTTTGTTAAACGAGTATTGAGTACCTACATCGACAGACTTGGTCGTCGAGCAGATGCTATCGTCCCAAAATTACCCAGGTTTCTGGTCGGTCGTAGGCAACTGTCCGATTATTACGTGCATTTTTTCCACGAATCACGCAGATACGTTGACGGTATTGCGTGATTCACCATCAGCTTTTGGCCCCCCCCCCCCCTGCCTCTCTGACGAGTGACGTACGTGCGATGATCAGAGTATTCCGTGTGCCCGCCGTGGTGTCCTATTCGGTGTGGTCTGGTACACCGTGTGCCCGCCGTGGTGTCCTATTCGGTGTGGTCTGGTATACCGTGTGCCTGCCGTGGTGTCCTATTAGGTGTGGTCTGGTATTCCGTGTGCCTGCCGTGAGAGTTTCGTGACTGGATGATCGTGCTGCCAGACCGTCCGTCTATTGACTGGCAGACACACCAGCCGGTTTAACTGGCCGGGCCGGGCCGGGGACAGGGGATATCAGTCTCGGTCCCCTTACCTGGCTGTCACCACTTAAGGTCACGTACAGTTAGTTCACGTACAGTAAGTTCACGTACAGTAAGTTCACGTACAGTAAGGTCACGTACAGTAAGGTCACGTACAGTAAGGTCACGTACAGTAAGGTCACTTACAGTAAGGTCACATACAGTAAGGTCACTTGCAGTAAGGTCACTTAGTGACTTACAGTTATCAGCAGTTGGTATATACTGGACCTGGGTTTTTCGAAACTTGTAAAAGGTATCGGCCCATGAGGATGCTCCTCAAGAGTTTCGGTATACCTAGATGTGTTCATGTTGCCACACGACTACTACTACTGCTATAATGTCCACAAGATTAGCACAACTCTTGTAGATATTGTAATACCATTTTGTTAGCTGAGGGCCTGCGGCTCTCCAGCTGTTTCGCGTGACATGGCAATGAGACATTCAGCATTAAATATCAAATACATACCGAATGCACCATCCGAGTTCTAAAAACCCATTTGCAGCTGTCGCGGCATGACATCCTGACCTTTACCACGTCCATTATTTCCCCTATCACGAGAACGGCGACCGATGTGGCTGGGACCGCGAGTCGTACCAGCATGTCGGACAGTTGTTCCGGGATGGCAGTCCGATATGTATTCTCGTATCTGCAGAGCACAGTAGCCTCGGGTACTGTCAGCCCTGCAGCGGCTCGTGTATGGGTCAGTGGTGGATTGTTCGTCTGTCGGAAGACTCCGATTGAGCTGGCTAATAACCCCTCCGAGACCCGAGTCTGCTAGGTACAGATAGGCTCACGGTTCACCCAACTCAGACGATGGGGCGGACAATTACAGTGTTGTGTTGCCTGCCGCTTCGTCATTTGATATTGTTTGTCGATACAGGTGTTGGTGCCATGTCTGATGGTCTATTTGTGACCTGCAATGCATCATTGGTATCCAGGAGCGCAGCCAGGGGGTGCTATGGGGGCTAAAGCAGCCCCCGTCGCGGCTCAGAGGGGCCCATCTCGGGTCTGTAAGAGATCCATCGTGGACTCAGAACAGAAAGGGCCATTTTAGGCCTAATAAACCCAATTTAACCTAGAACTAAGCAAATTAAAATATAACTTAACCAATTTTGTATTATTATTGGGGGGTATCAGCTACTGCGAAGGGGCCCACGTCGGTTTAGCTCACCCCGTCGCAAAATCCTGGCTGCGCCCATGCTGGTATCCGGCCTGTTTTTGACCTGTTCCTGCCGTGCCTGTCCCGTATGTATCTGTGGCGTATGTATCTGTGGCGAGCTGCACTACCCTGATGATCTGACCTGTCACTGTCCCGCATCTGTCCTGTACCTCCCTCCGTCTGCCTCGTAGTTGACCAGCACTACCCTGTATACTGTATAGTGTATCTGACCTCTCTACATATCTGTGTTGTCCACAGACCGTCAGACTACGGCGTCGCGGATGACGGGGGCCTGTATCTGACCTCTGTATCTGACCTCTGTATCTGACCTCTGTATCTGACCCTATCTGACCTCTGTATCTGACCTCTGCATCTGACCTCTGTATCTGACCTCTGCATCTGACCTCTGTATCTGACCTCGCTGTATCTGACCTCGCTGTATCTGACCTCGCTGTATCTGCTGCGGTATCTGACCTTGCTGTATCTGACTCGCTGTATCTGAAAAACCTCGTATCATGACTTCTGTATCGACCTCTGTATCTGCAACCTCGCTGTATCAAACCTCGCTGTATCTACATCCTGAAAATATCTAGACCTCTGTATCTGACTCTGTATCATTGACCTCTGTATCTGACCTAACTGGTTATCTCATGTGCTTTCCACAGTACTGTCAGGCGGCGGCAGCCCGATGTGTACGAACAGCCTGGCTCTACGTCACGTTTCAGTTCCGCTGCGGACCAGTGCGACCGCTCGGGTCGGGTCGGGTCGGCGTCGGGGTCGGGGTCGGACGCCGTCGCGTGTCGCCGCGCCCTGCCGGCCTCCGCCTGCTTCGCTGGCCAAGCGACACCGTCGAGTCAGGCACCGAGGCTCGCCAGGACGTGCGTCCTGCTCTCTCTTCTGAGAAGATACCCAGCCGGGTTAGTTCAGTGGCGAACAGCACCGTGTGGAGGGACGGGAAGGGTGTGGGAAAGGGATAGGGGTAGTTATATGTTGTACAAATGTTTCGGGTCCATTGTGTAAGGCTGTATCAGGAATGTCTATTGTATATGATAAAACATTAACTGATTTATTTTTATAAATCATTTTCTTCAATTGTTCAAAATTGCAGTGATATATTTAGTTAATAGCGTCACTTTGCGAATAATATTACATTTTTGTATGGTACAATAACGAACTTACCATATGGTATCAATGAAATCCAACATTGGTCGCGTAGCCAAGATATTAAAACGTTATTGTCACTGTTCCCAATAGTACATCAGCAAAGCTTTGCTGAACAAAGGTCATCAAAGTATCTAAAGATCAACTGAATGGAAGCCGAAGTTGAAGCCATTTTCAACGTGCGGCAGTTTCTGCGGACAACCACTCATTCCCTCGAGGTTTATTAGACCCCTTTTCGAAACAAACACGTTTTGAATATTTACGTCGGAAGCCAGGGAATATTTTTAATTTGAATATTTATGAGGTTGTTTGTTCGTCGTTTGTCACAATTTCGCTATGGTTGCGCCACTTCGGCTGCCCAGTCGAAAACTGATGTTAGGGTGGGTCTATCCCTTAACGGCTGGAAATGATGAGCGGATGGGGAAGAATGTCATGTCGTCCATCGCCGGGTGATGCGCCGTAGATCAGGCAACGATCAATAACAGACTTACACAGAGTTAGTCACGAATCAGTTGCAGAGTCGGCTATTTAAAGGGAGTTGCCTACTCTTTGTGAAATGTCAAATATGTTTTTCTTACGGTAAGAAGCTATTGCTTTGATTATTGGTTACGATAAAATTCACGTCTGGAGCCCCTTTAGTTGGTTTTTTACTTATATTCTGTTTTGCATTTGTTTTGTTTCAAAACTCATAAACGATCGTCACTGATAAATTAGCGAGTAGCGAAGATTTACCTTATAATGGCGCACTAAAAGACGTTTTAAACAAACCTTTATGAGCAAATGCATAGTTTGTTTTTACAGTGACGATAATCTGTTCGGCAGCTGTTATCAGTGCTCTACGAGTTGTTTTCTTATTGGCCAGAGCTAACAATATATGCCATAGCGTTGTCATTAAGAGCAATGTTCTGTAGCAAAGCTCTCTGGCGAATATCGAAATTAATCACTGCCAGTATGTGATTGGCGATTTGGAATTCTCATGCAGCTAAAGTAGATTCTGGGGAAATGAAGTACATGGCTAAATTCAGAAAAATATGTTCTACAGACTAGTGTCAACACTCAACAACTCCACATGACCAATGTGAGTAGGCACACTCCCTTTAATCATGTGCGCAGTTATCAAATTCAGATACACAGTCAGAGGGTTGAGAGCTTCAGTTCTGCAGAATGACTCGAGTCCGGGGAAGAGTCAGTAGTCAGATCGAAGACCTAGCCAGCCACGCTGTGCTGTCGGTGATGCTGATTTTAGTACCCGGGTCGGCGGACTCGAATCGGCTGCTGCTTCAGTACCCAACCTTACCGTCCGACCTAGTTGTGCCTTGGGAATCTGGCTTTCCGAGCGAGCTGGCTTTGCTCGATACCGGACCGCTGCCCGTCGTCAGCTGTTGGTCCTTGGGCGGAGCGGAGCGGGTCTCCGGGCCCTCCGCCGCTTCTGTGCAGGGAGCGGATGTCCGGACGGGAGTCACCGCACGAGCATCACACGGGGCCTGTTGTTACTCGCTGCACCACTGGGCCATGACTGGGTGAGGGGCTGTCACTGAGTCAGAGGGGCTGATGGGGTGACAGGCAGAGGGCCACTCAGCGCTGTGGGGGCTTTTGTGTGTGGCGCTGCATGTGGTAATGCGGCTAGGTTGTGTATAGGTGACTGATGAGTCTTAATTGATAGAAGCTCTAAACTAGTCAGCTCAGCACTGGTTAGTGTCGTGTGAATCAATTTGCTGCAACTTGCCCTACCACATGTTAATTATTCGGTGGACGTGAATGATAATACTAGGCTTGTTGGTTATGTTTGAAGTTTTTTTCGCAAACGGGTTGATTGCTTGCCAAACTTAATTTGTCGTCCGTATTAAAGTTGCAGGTTTCACTTTCTTCACTTTCGACTTGCTACTGGCAATGCATGGAATACTCGCATGCCATGGCTGATGCTGGTTTCAGCGAAACGTGTACAATTATTTGTAATAGTGTCAAGCATTGTCGAACGCAGGCCCTTTGAATGTCACCACCCAGTTTCGAAAACATTCCCACAACAGCGCTCGCCTCAAAGCGCTGCGATTTCTACTCTTTTGAGCACCACTTGCAGCCACACGATCTACTCAGTTCCCGTCGGCCGGTGTTTTTCTGTGTAATTTTCTCCTCCGTCGCGTCCCGTCGACACCGCCACAACACTGGCCGGCGCCGACTGCCGGTCGACTGGGCTCCCCACTTAACACCCCCGACGCTGAGGACATCGGCCTCGCTGCCCGTCCGGCGTCCATCTCCATCAGCGACAACTGTCTGTCAACACCCTGTGTAACCTAGGCGGCCGCTGACGTGCCTCTGAAGCGCAGCACAGGCGGGCGGGGGGCGTGGCCGCAGCCGCCGCCCCGCCGCCCCGCTGCCGACCGACAGTTGTTTATTGATGCAGAGCATCGCAGCTGTGGTGGGTGACCCAGCGACAGGCTGGGCCCCGTGTGCCGTCGGCAGTCCGTCGATCAGCTGAGAGGTCAGGCAGAGGCGCGCGTCGAATGCTAGCCACGCGGCGGCCGCGGCCGGTGTGAGACCTCTCACGTGGCTCGGCATGCTCGTAAGACCCGGCAGGCATGGCGGGTATGGCGGACCCGCATTACTGAACCCTATCTCCGTTCGGTCGCGGCTTCAGTAGCTTCAGTAAACCGCTGTCTGGGAACGGGGTATCCCGCCTGACACCCGGTGCGGTCCGGCGCGTTCCGGCTCGATTTCGGTGGCTCCGGAGGTCAGTGGTAGCCGGAGGTTGTTGGCAAACTGCCGGCTGGTGGCGCGGTGATGGCGGTGGTTCAATGTTTGTCCGGACGGGAGAGTCGATAGGAGCGCGCTGCGCCGGATTCGCCGCCACCGCGCCGCGGCTGTCGGTGTCCAGCGCGCCACCCCACGTCACTACGGCAGATATTCTCTCAGACAAAGGCCAGCGGATGTCAGGACTGTAACTTGATGTTGAGCTATTGAAGCTCATTTGTGACCCTTCCGGGTCGGCAGGATGGTGTTGGTTCCGTGACGTTGCTGGCTGGTTGGTTGGGTCACTGAGTGTGGTCAATGTGGCACAACGCTGATTGCCCGATATGTTTGTTTTGGAAAACGGTTGGCGTGCAAAGGTTTGTTGTGCTGCATACCGATATATAGCCCTCGCCCTACGGGGGGAGGCCTGACAGTAGAGTTCTACATGGGACGGCTATCCCCATGGCTGGCCGAACCCCATGGCTAATGGGGTGGGTCGGACTGGAAAATATATAGGTCATGGCTGTGGCTTCGGCTGTGGCTGCATAGTCTGCCTGGGATTTGGTTTTGCATCAATATTATCAAACCAATCGTGGTTAAAAGAAGCCGTGACATGTCGCCATAACAGTAGACTGGAAATAAACACATAATATGAATTTACCAAAATCCTCACGGCTGGCCAACGGCAAGCCAGTGACATTTGGTAGTGGCTGTGATGCCATGGCTGTGGGGCGGCCAGGCCAAGGAAAAGTGCAGCCATGTCGAACTCTACCTGACAGGACCCCTTCCTGAGGTTTTTCAAGGATAACCTTTTGCACATGCGGGGCATATTGCTGAAATTTTCAGTAGCTGAGTTACCAAAAATTATAGGTATGCTGTCGGAATGTCATTGAAATTGGTTGAGTAGTTTGAGAGATAATGACGTTTTAGTGACGTCATGTTGGTGGGAAAACGATAAATGCTGGGAAAATCGTAGAAAATAGAGTTTTGCAGCAATTTGCAAACATAATAAATACAGCACAGATAGAAAATGTCACTTTTTAATGGCATTGTCTGATTTCCGAAATTTTGGGTTTTTGACCCCACAAATTCGTTTTTTTATCACTACAAAATCAACCTTTTCAAAGATGTTAAACTAACTAACTATATGAGAGAACTGAGTATGGGCAATACCCAAACCAAATGGCATAGCAATATCTCTATTTTTGACTAAGTGATGGCTCCTGTGTGTTATGAATCTCATAACGTCCTTTCTATAATCACATAATCACTTTTTTTGACTTTTTTCTGACCAGATACGAAATAGAATAAAGTACCTTTTTCCTGTATTTTTTAGACAAAACCGGTCTAAGAAAATGCATTTTTATGTTTACATTTAATCAATTTCAAATTTGGGAAAGTTTTGGGACACGCGCAAAAATTGGCTAGTTCTGTACCTACGTGGTCGAGTCGAGGTCAGTCACTTGACCTGGGAGGTCACCCGTTGAACGGAAGCCTAAAAATTGCATACCTACTGTTAGATTCCTCACGACAGGCAACATGCTGGTTCTTTCCGCGTTGCTCTATTTTGCTTGGTTTGGAAGTTAACAGTGGGGTCTCTCAGCCCCCTTCTTCCGTAGGGCGAAGGGGATACAAAATCCCGTAGGGCGAGGGATATACGATTTTATGTCAACGGCTGTTCCGTAATAATGGACTAGAGTATCCCGTTATACTGCCCGGGTCTTTCCCTCTGTTTTATAATGAGCGGAGGCAATTATTTGCGTGCTGGCTTCATAACCTCTGCAAGTAGGCATGCTATTCAGAATCATATTTTTTGTGTTAATATGTGTTGCATACGGCGACAGTGATTTTCTCATGTCAACTTTTTTGGTATTAACCCGCACACTGCAGGGGGGCTCGGGCCGAATACGAGCTGCAGTGGGATATTTCCGCCCCCTGAGACCTCGAAAACTATGCTACGTAGCGACAAGTGGAAAACGGCGTTAGATAGCCGAGACAAGTTCTATTGAAACTATGTCAGTCAGACTTTTCTTAGGTCAGGTCAAACTTGAGGTCACCAGAGATCATCAAAGGTAAGATTTTTCGGTTTTAGGACTTCGCTCCAGAAACCCCCAAATATCTCGGAAACTATGATAGCTAGGAACAAACGGAAAAAAATCATTCGAAAGCTCTTGAAAAATTAAAACGCCAGGAGGTTCTCAGATTTAAGATAAGGTCAATAGCTTAAGCTCCAGAGATCATCAAAGACAAACTTTAATAAGGCTATGTTTGGCTAAGCTGTTTCTGGTGAATAGCATTTCATCTGACAAAGATAGAGACATAATTTTGACGGCATCGTGTTTTTCTCGTCAAGACGCTTTGAAACAAACTATTAGTGACCTGTTCAGGTCATGTTATAAATTTGACGGGTCAAGCTCATTTGGTGACCCAGGTAGGTCATGCTGCATATAGGGCGACGTGGCTGGACGAGACAAACATATTGGTGTCCTCCGATCGTCCCTATCTGTATTGTATCAATAGTTATTAACAAAACAGTTGTGATGACCTCATATGACCTTGCAGAGATCACTGAGTGACCGTTGCACCTGGGTCATCAAAAATGAGCTAAAACAACACGATTATGAAATAATTTGCCTGATCCAATGCAAATTATCTGAAAAGGAAGCATTTGTATATTTTCCCGTTTACTTATAATGGGAGGTCAGGAAGTTGACCTGACCTTAGGTCACCGATACGAAAAATCCGAGATAGACGAATTGTAGGTACTGATAACCTTATCAAATCCTGCAAGTTTAAAATCTTTCGGAAAATACTGTGGCTTTGGCACGACCACAAACGTTTTTGGAGGTAAGGTAACTTGACGTGATCTTGTGACCTGACCTGAGATGACCTGGCTGAATTCAACACTTTTAAAAAGTGTTGGTAATTGATGCCCAAGCAGCTATGCAAAATTTGGTGGCGCTGCGCGTGGCCGTATTTTCGCTACTCCTGAAAACCTGAGGGGCGGAAATCCCCCCTGCAGTGCGTGGGTTAAATGACTTCCGTAAATTATTTTGTGTTTCTTTCTGAGCCGATGCACTTATGTAATAAATTGCTCGTCTCATTAAGCGGGCATAAGTTTGATTAACATGTTAATAATATGCGTTGCTGTTGTTTATAAGACTGGTTTTCTGACAGGCGTTATTTTGTGCACTGCCAGTTTGCCAAACGATTACATGTTATCTTTTGCAAACAAGTTATCTAAAGGATATTAAAATCAGTACAGGGTGGAGAAGAAAATGCATGAACAGATATATTTAGAGTTGTATCTATCATTCATCATTATGCGGATACATAATTCAGCAAATGGCATGACAGGTCACGACAGATTCCAGACCGTCTACCGAGGTGAATTCGTCCGGGTGATGAGTCATCAAGGTCAGTAGGGTTCATTTCTTACGGAATGTCACTCTGTTATCGCTATATCAGAGCATGGATGATCAAAGCAAGACAAAACAAATACGGTTTGACATTTTCCAGCGGTCTTGAGGCAACGGTTATCAGTGGGATGAGCCTACAAGAAAATCGCCAGTAGCAAAGCATAGCAGCTTGGCTCAATTGCACGTCTGGGTGAAGCGAGAGCAGCTGGGATCGGGGACTTTCGAACAATGCTGGACGCTCCTGCAGAAGTTGAATTCGTCCAGTCGCATAGCGTCCACTCGGACCTTCATAACGAAACGGCGCCAATTGACTTGCAATCTGGCAAGCAGCCGTACTAAAGCTGGTCATCCAAAGCTCTTTCACACCTTTGATGATCACTATCTTCGCAAAAAGTGGAGATGAAGGGAAAAACCTGCAGTCTGAAGGGAAAGCCAAAGCTGACCTGGAAGAGGAGATCCAGCGTTGTAAGTTCGCGATGGAGCCGAGCGATGTAAACCAGTGAACACTGAAAAAGAGAGACATCTTCTACCCATGGTTCGATCGGACGAGTCCTCGATTTCGTTTCGAGGATGGGGTCGATACAAGTTGAAGAACTGGCAATGATATGCCACTTGCAAGCAGTGTCAGCAAGCCCACACGTGGACTGGAAACGGCGTGAGCCAACACGTCCCCGAGCACGACTGTGTGAGAGAACCTCTGGCTAGAATGCCACAGAGGATGTTTGATTGTACGTATTGCTTTTGCTACTAATGCGATTGACTTGATATGGCTTCGTGTCAACACTGACGTTGACGTGATTATCTGTTCAGGCTTCGATATGCTGCATTTCTTGGCAGGGAGTGCCACTTCCGGGACGTGCTTTTTCATTTTTCATTTGTTGCTAACGTATTATTGTTGTGAAATGAAGGCAGACTGGATGCTCCTGCGTCCTGCGTACCTGTTGCTGGGTCGCGGCATGGCACAAGTGGGGATACATCTCCAACTGAAGAAGGTGAAGTAGTCTCGTCAGTTTTCTTTGAGCAGGAAGCGGGATCAAATCGTCCGCAAAATTTTACACTGTTCTTATTCCTAGTTATAAGCTGTCTTTGCGCACGCAACATCGCGTTTTGTGGCAAAAGCAAAGCTCAGTTCAAATTAGCGAGGCTGACCTATCGCACCTGGCAGTGCACCCGTTGACGTATCTGATAACCAGGCGATAGGGGAGGGGAGGGGGGGGGCTGTCCGTGTCGACCGCGCGTCACCACTGGCGACGGTGCGCCAATTTCGCCGCAACGGGTCTCTGGCGCTGCGGGTGAGGTGGCTGGCTGGGTACGTCGAAATTGAGGTGAAGGGGTGAAACAGAGGGACGCATCCCCGAACTTCTTCGGATTTTAGCCTAAGGCTTCGGACGTTGCATGGAAAAAAATTGACTCTAAAACGCTATCGTCTCCTACATAGGGGTAGGAACAAGGGGGACCGGGGGAGTGGCCCTCACTTTTCGGTCAGTTTTTGCTCCTAAAATCTGTTCTTGTATTTATTGAGGGAAGTTTTTGATGTCAAAAGCTTCGCCAAGACGAGAAGTTGCCCAAACCGGCAAATTAAATTTTCCATTATGGGGTGTTGAGTTTATCTCAAGATGAGATCAAGTGTCACTTGCCTCCCCCCCCCCCAGTGTTTCAAAATTCCGTCAGTTAGGTGGCAAGGATGAATCAATTTGTTCATGCTATCAGATTGCTCGAAATGAGAGCAGTCTGATAGCACGAACAAATAGATTCATCCTTGCCACCTAACTGACAGAATTTTGAAACACTGACCCCCACTATTCGTGACGCTCCTACGTTCCTGATCTGCTACACCCATCTTACTTTTGGTAGGTGGTGACGCCGCTGCTCGCTTTAGGCGTGCAGCGTTCTGGCTGCAGGCAGTGGAGCGGCAGGGGAGGGGAGCCAGCCGCTCCCTCTCGCCGAAATGCGACCATGCATAGCAATGACGGGCAGCAAGAAATGAGGTCGCTGCCGGCGGCTGGCTGGCTGGGTGTGAAGGAAAGGGGAGGGGGCAGGGTGGTGAGGCGGGGCGGGGTGTGTGTGGTGGTGGTGTTTTGTCGCCACGCTCTACTGCGCGTCGTTTTTGTGCGTGTCTGGAGTCTGGACTGTCGCGCGGCAGACCGGCCCTGCGTGGCGGCATCCAGCTGGAATTGGTTGATTTTTTTCTGCACCGGGGGACCGAGCTAGAAGTAATATCTAATAACGCTCATCTGAACCGGAAGCGGGGAAGCCCGCCGCTGGTCAGAATACTGATGAGTCGGAACACAGCAGACACCGATTGGAGACGTTATGTTGTTGGGAAATTGAATTGCCGTGTTGTTTAAGTGAATCAAGAAGCAGGGTGAATTTCAGCGAAGCACTTATGGGTAAATTATCATTTCGTTCGAAGCCCTTGGGAAATGAGTTTGGGTGAGGCCCACGGAAGTTCTCTAGACCAATTAGCAAAGCATTAATATGTCAGTGTGTCGCACTCGAGATGAATCACCTGTAAATTATAATAAGCTTCTTACTTTAACCGTAATGCGCTATAACTCCAGAAACAATCCGTCCCTGCTCGCTTGTCAGATGCTGACATTACAGGCTTTTGACCACTTCACTGCCCATTGCGGCTCTGCCTTTCCTCGGCCGATCTCGTCTCATTTTGCCCTGCCTCGTCTCACTTACTTGTCTCTCCCCGCCTCGCCTTCTATCTCTTCTCTTCTTCTCGTCTGCCCTTGTCTCGTCTTCTCTGTCTCGTGGCGCCTTCCCTTGGTTCACCTTGCACTGAATTCCTGATGAGAGCGAGAGCGATATAAGACTCAAGACATAACCAAGAACGACCTAACCAACGCGGCACTGTCCCTCGATTGACCGCCACCGACTGTTTGGTGACCTTCGAGACCCCTCACTATCACGGTGACCACCCCAGTGCCCGCTCCAACCCGTCACCAACCCCGTCCCCACTCCATCCCGTCACCAACCCCGTCCCCACCCCATCCTATTCCTACCTCTGTCTCCATCCCGGAGGACTCCCATTGAGACCCCCCGCGCCCACCCCCGTGGCGGTGACGGTGGTAGCGCTAACTTGAATAGACCGAGGTGCGACTTGTCAATTAATCGAATCATCGCCACCGTTGCCCGGTGAGATTGATTAGAGCGGACCTAGACCGGGGTGTGACCTGTCAATTGTCGAATCATCGCCGCCGTTGCCCGGTGAAATTAATTAGAGTGAGCCGGATGTGGGCGCTGGAAAGAAGACGACCGGCTGATGACTTTGCTGACTGGCTAGCTAGCTGGCTGACTGGCTGGCTGGCTGACTGACTGACTGGCTGGCTGGCTGGCTGGCTGGCTGACTGGCTGGATGGCTGGGGTTAGCTGGCATTGGCTGGGGTTAGCTGGCATTTAGGACGGAACGGGTCTGGGCAAGGGGGTCACTTTAAGTCGCGGCTATATGCGCTTGCATGCATTTATGTATACTTAATTTAAGGCTCAGTATTAAAGGGGGCCCCGATGCCCCCGTCCCGCCGCCTATGCTGGCTGGATTGGGGCAGCAGCGGTGGTCGGTCGGTGGGGCGTGCCGCGGTCCTATGCCGCGCAGAGGAGGGAGCGGGGAGCCGGGGAAGTGCTGATGATTCCCGGGAGAAGACATGCCTCCGCGGAACACGGAGAGGGGAAATGATGCAATCCAGCGAGTCAACGGCTCTCGTGCCGCCATATAACCTTGGACTGCGGCATGATGAAATTGAAAAATGGCTTACATGCTGCACTAGGAAAATGAAGATAAGACATCCCCCGCTATTTACGGAACGTGGAACTGCTCATGAACGTGTCATTCGTTACAGAGGGATTCAATTCATTATAGAGCTGCTAGTTTTAAAACCCAAAGACCCACGGACTCCTGGTCCGTCAGATTTGGTGGACTTCGGTGTGGAACACTCCTTGTAAATATTTTTTCTACTTAAACAGACTAAAGTTTTCAAACGAAATTAATGTGTTCAATCTGTCGGTTTTACAAGCGATTTTGGTTACAAGGTGTGGGCTTCAGTGAACTTTGCCGTGGTAAATATCCTATGGGCCGGGTGTAAGCTGCAAACCAAACATTTTTGGGCTGTGTGTTTCATGAAACTCAGCAAAGTGGTGGCTCTAATCCCTATCTGCGATGTCGGTGAGATCTTTACGGAGGCCGTGCTGGAATTCCGTACTTGTTGCCATGCTGGGCGTTTCCTTCCGTGTTGCGTTCCGATCTAAGCCTCCTATTACTAGAAGCCGCTGACCACAGTCGGCTGTTGCTGTGCGCCTGGCTAGACTCCAAGGTTGCCGTGATGCAATAGGACGACGAACAACACGCCCCCTATTCACTGCTATGCCGTTCTGACGGCCGCCAACCCGGTGCGGACGGGTGAGCTATAAACACCGACAGGTGAAGGATGCCGGGCCGTCGACGGCTCGTGGGCCTCGGCTCGCCACCGGGTTATGTGTTTGTTTGTCTGTCGACTGACCGTGTGTCCCCACACGACCGAGCGCGCCAATGCCACGCCAGGGAGGATGCGACAACAGTCGTTCGACGGAGATGAGGCGTGAGACTCAGATAAGGCGTGCATGATAAACTGGCATTACGTTATTGGATAGGGTGGATGGTGATTGGGGCGGTAATCAAAATGTGCAAATGGGGATATGGAAAGCTGGTGGCTGGTACGAATTTAGGTGTTAAAATCGTGACCGTGTTCACGGTCTTGTGTCTGTGTGCGACTGCTTGTGCCATTCCAGAGCGTCGAATATCGAGTGAAATCCTCAAATCCATCTTGCGTCATGCAATGTGATGACGTTGGGAACGTATATCTGGGTGCCAGAACTGGCAAGGGCTACCGACGCATGTCGTTCTGATACACTGATGTCATGTTTATCAGGCGGACCCTGTGGCTGACACTGACACTGCTACTGATACTGACACTGACACTGACACTGACACTGAACACGGAACACGGACACGGACACGGACACGGACACGGACACGGACACGGACATGACACCTCGACTTGACATTTGACATGCCGCACCGGCGCCCTCTGTCCGTCTGGTCACTCCGTGTGTCGTCAGAAGGGATGTGGTCATGTTTTCTGGGAATGTGTGGCATGTTAGGCTGATGATGTAATGCAGCCAGTTTATTTATTTATTTTGTGTCATTTTTTATCTTTGTGAATAAAAGCAAACGACGATAATTATATTCATATGCTTAGGAAGGGCAATTGGTGTTGAAGGGAATGCATCACCTTTTTGAAAGCTGTCAAATATACCAAAGGGGGACGGGGGGACGCGTCCCCCCAACATTTTCGGATTTTAACATTACGCCTACGGAAGTTGCATGGAAAGAATCGAGTTCAAAATGCCTCCGCCCCCCCCCTACTTTCAGAAGGTGACGCCGCCCTTGAAATATACCTAGGTACCCCGGTTGTAGTCGAAAATATGGAGTAAGTTCTGTCGAACACCATGGTTATATTTGTTTCTCGAAAAGTCACTTTTTGTTATATTTTTTAAATATGGGATTATAGGATCGCTGGTCATATTATTGAAACAAACAGGATTCAAAGTATTTTTTCCACTCCATTGCGTAAGAAAACAATACGGGAAAAGCCCGCAGTTTGATGACATCCAAAAGTACTTGCAAACAGCTTCCATAGTACCGGTCATTGAAAGTGTGGAACGCTTATCAACTTTGACTTGAAATATATTTCGGTGGGAATATTTGTATGCAAAATGTGATGAATTTACAATATAGTTCTGTCTCGTCTATCGATTTCAAGTCAGAACTCCATTTTTGTGGGAAAAGGTAAGTATTTCCCCTATAAGAGACTTTGGCGGCTGAGCTCACATTGCGCCCAACTCTGAAGTCTGAACAGTACAAAAGGGCACCTGTACGACAAACGAGCAGTCACCAGTGGCTCACGCCTGGCTTGGTTGGTTTTGGGGACAAGCGGAGTAAGAAGCACCATATCCTCTTGGCACCAAGGCGCTAACTGGAACTATCCACCTGTTCCGGGGGATATGGAGGCTGAGACGACATTTTCATAGGCCCGCCGAGAGATTTGCTCCCCGGTCCCCGGCACAGAAAGTTAGTATCTTACCACTGTTCCAGACTTCTCCTCGACTCATTCCTGGCCCGGTCATGGGCCGCAGACTGAGCGCCGGTGTCTCCCAGCGTGACACAGGTGCTCAGGTCAGCGCTGGTGCTGCTGACACAGGTGCTGATCTCAGCGTCAGACAGGTGCTGCACTGGCGCCGTGCTGAACTCAGCGCGCTGGTCATCGGAGACTCGGACGGACGGGATGGAGACGGACGGAGACGGGACGGAGACGGGACGGAGACGAGACGGGACGGAGACGGAGACCGGGACGGAGACGGGACGGGGACGGAGAACGGGACGGAGACGGGACGGAGACCGGAGCGGGACGGCGGAGACGGGACGGAAGACGGGGACGGGGAGACGGAAGACGATATGAGACGGACGGAGACCGGCGGGGAACGGAAGACGGGACGGGGGACGGAGACGGGACGGGGACGGAGACGGGACGGACGACGGGACGGAGACGAGACCGGACGGAGACGGGACGGAGACGGGACGGAGAAACGGGACGGAGACGAGACGGGACGGAGACGGGACGGAGACGGAGACGGGACGGGGACGACGGGGCGGAGACTGGGGCGGAGAACGGAGATGAGACGGGACGGAGACTGGACGGAGACGGGACGGAGACGGGACGGAGACGGGACGGAGACGGGACGGAGACGGGACAGACGGGACCCGGAGACGGACCGGAGACACGGGAACGGAGACGGACGGAGACGGGACGAGACGGGACGGGGACGGAGACGGGACGGGACGGAGACGGGACGGAGACGGAGACGGGACCGGAGACAGGGAGAAACGGAGACGGGACGGAGACGGGACGGACGGAGACGGGACGGAGACGGGACGGAGACGGGACGGAGACGGAGACGGGGACGGAGACGGAGACGGAGACGGGACGGAGACAGACTGCTGCGGGACCGACCAAAAAGGAAGACAAAACACCGCACCACGCGCAGCTGCAATTGGACGGCGATGACGCGCACTTTGTGACCAGACGTCTGTAGCCCCACACCAGACAGACACGAAGATACGGATCGTGACATTATTGCTCGCCACCGCGGCGGGGAGGGGGGCAATGTGCTGGGCAATGTGCTGGTGTTCGGAGAATTGTGGCTCGGAAAAAGACGGACGGTCAATTTTAAGCGGCGGCCACAGACGGCCTGCGGGCGGGCGTTATTGGATACCGTCTGGGGAGACAGATGACTGAGGTGACTGATGCCCTGTGCGTGGTGGCGGCTCTGGCGTGGCAACATAGCCACGAATGCAGGGGCCCCGCCAGTGTCACAGGGGGGACGTGGGGACGTGTCCCCGAACATTTTCGGATTTTAACAGTACGCGCCTATGGGCATTGCATGGAAAGAATCGACCCCAGAATGCCTCCCCCAACTTTAGGGAGGTGGCGTTGCCCTTGCCCGAATGCCCCACGCGACACGGCATTAGTTTCTCAAGCTCTTCGACAAGTTCCGAATTTACATCACAAGCCAGCGTTCTTAATGGTGTTAGCGATGGAGAAGTCGAGAGATGTTTAGAGAGACAACATTCGTCCGTGTCTCGGTTTCGCTGGGTGCCGTGCAGTGGCAGGGATGTTTTAATGCGTCTCCATTACGGTCGATGTCTCTGGGGTTTTGGAGGCTCGTGGTGGCGTGTTGGCGGTCACGACATCTCTGTTTGCCAACCTATCCCGACTGGGACTGGTTTGTTACTTCACTGGGCCACTGCGCCTGCGCGGTGGCCTGGTGACGTGACCTGCCGTGCCCGGGGCTGTCGGAACATCTGTCTGTGCGTGTTTGCTGATCTGTGCAGCTGTGCCTTACCTTGAACCGTCTGCACTCTGTGCTGTATGTGTGTTAGCTTGTTGCCCCATGCGTAATCTCCTCGTCGGTAGTTTGTTACTGGACCGTGATTGTTTTCCCTCGGCTGCGTATATGAGCCTGGCTGTTGTTCCGTGGCCGCCCGTGTCCGGCCAGGCTGAACGGGGCCCGCTCGTCGGCGGTCACGGCGGCGCTCTGTGCGGTCTGGGGGACAGCGGCACTGAGTTCAGGCAATGAGCGTGGTGTGTTCAGTCAATCCGCGGCGGAACTGAGCGGGGTGTGTTCACAGTCCAGTAGGCCCTGGCCCAGACGGCTCAGCGTTGAGTGGGCTGTGTTCAGCAGACCTTGGCTCAGACGGGCGACTGTAGCGTCACACACCGTCACGGCGGTGACGGCCCGTCACGTCACGGAACGTCACGGTGCCGTGTGTCAAGATGCCTGGCCCGCTTCAAACATGTGTAGTTCACGTGTAAAACGCTGGTTTTTGCTGCAGCCTACGAGGTATGTCATTAACCGTGGCCTGCCGGTGAGTGTTGCCGTTTGCGGTGGAAATAAATAACTAAAATGAAAGGTAGGGTGGCGGCGGAAGCCTGGCCGATGTCGCGTCGTCGGAGCGGGCAGTCAGCTGTGCGAGTGCGAGTGTGTTGCCAGGCTGGTCGTATGGGGGAGGGGTGGAGGGGAGGGGTCAGGGTGGCGGTACACCTGTTGGTTCGTCGATAGATGGTCTCGTCGGCAGAGACCATCTATTTGTCCGTCGAGCTGATGAGAGGCAGACAAGTGCCGGCGACAACCCGCCAGCTGGCGCCGGAGGTGGCGCCAGTGGTATGGGAAGGAAGGTCATCTGATGATTGAGACGGGAGTCTTCCGACATGGGGTGGAGCACGGCTTCTGAGGTGACCTGGCTATGCTGGTGTACCCCTAGCGGCCACCCAGACGGGCAGGAGCGGCCGAGATGACGCAATATGTGACGGCGTCATCAGCCGCTGGTTATTTGTATTGCAGCCCAGACAGGTCGTCAATGCAGCTATTTCTGTGCCGACCAGCCGGCGGATCATGGCGGGGCGTCCTCCGTTTCTCAGGCGGGCACTGTTCAGAGCCGTCATTCAATGGCAAAGGCAGACACGGCATAATCATGATGTATGGCAGCGTTCATAACAAGGCTGTGATAACTGCGCCTGATTTTTGGCGTCTGTCCAGCTGAGAAGCCGGCCATAGCTGACGAAGTCCCGTCGCTCTCAGCGATTTTATTTTTATCTCTGCGTTTTTTCTCTCGTTTTTTGCCTCGCGCCTGGCACGTCGGGTGGCTCTTTCTCGCATCTCGCCCGACGCGGCACTGAGCGAGGCCGCGACGATTTCGGGGATCAAGACGGTGAACAAACGGATAGATAGAGCAAGTTACCGCCGACCTCGGCCGCGCCATTCGATGCACGTGCCGCGCGGTCGTGGCGGCGGCCGTGGCCGTGGCCGTGGCCGACGGAGACCGTTCCGTAGTTCATGTGCCGTACTCGGCACAGTCGGTTACGTCACAGTCTCACAGCACTCACAGTACTCAGTCACAGTCGGTTACGCCTGGTTACTCCGTGCAGGGCCGGTTACGATGCCTCTCCACTGAGAGGCTGACACCGGGCCAGGGGCCAGCCAGTCTCGGCTGGCCGTTTTGTGTTGCCGTCCTCCGTATTACCTATCTCGTCCAGGTGAGGTCGTCTGGGAGGATTTCACGGTCGGTAGTAATCGGTTGCAAGGGGCCGCCTGGGAACGGTGGCCGCCGGTCTACTGTGCATAGGTCCAGACGGCTGAGATCACGTGACTTTCCGACTAGACAAAACGGGAATGGACTGGATTGGGCTGATTGGGTTGGTTCGGCTGGGCTAGATTGAGCTGATTGGGCTAGGTTGGATTGGGCTGATTGTGCTGGGCTGGATTCTGCTGATTGGGATGGGTTGGATTGGGCTGATTGTGCTGGGCTGGATTTTGCTGGGCTTGGTTCGGCTGGGCTGGATTGGGCTGATTGTGCTGGGCTGGATTGGGCTGATTGTGCTGAGCTGGATTGGGCTGATCGGGATGGACTGGATTGTGCTGATTGTGCTGGGCTGGATTGGGCTGATTGTGCTGAGCTGGATTGGGCTGATTGGGATGGACTGGATTGTGCTGATTGGGCTGGGCTGGATTGGGCTGGATTGGGCTGGGCTGGATTGGGCTGATTGTGCTGGGCTGGGCTAGGCTCGGCTGAACTGGACTGGAATGTTGCTGGGTTAGACTGGACTAGGATGGACCGAGTTATACCAGGTTGGGTAAGCTTAGGCTGGTCTGGGCTGGATTGGATGGATTGGAAGATTTACTGGACTGGACTCGGCTGAACTAGACTGGGCTTGACTGGTTTAAACTTGGCTGAAGTCTGAACTGGACTGCATTGGCCTGGGCTGATCTGTTCTGGAATGGGCTGTGCTGCACGTTACTAAGAGATTCGCTTGGCTAGTGCTGGGTACTTTAACTTCGGATAGGCGACTCTGAAGTTCTGAAGTCCCAAATCATTATAACTCTAAGGCGGCGCTCAGTCTGAATTGAGATCGGCGGGTTTCGAGAGCAGTCTGAAGTGACCTGTCACCTAAGTTGTATGCTTTTGGTGCCAGACTTTATAAAAGATGACAGTTTGTATGAAATATTCGGTACCTATCTGTCGTGCTCTTTGTGCTTAACTGCGGTAAAGAGGATGCTGCGCTGCTGCACCGCTGCATCTATTGGTAAAAGGAAATTGTTCACTTTTGATTAATTGTTGTTGTTTTTTAACACGATTTGATTTGGTGTATTTTGAAATACAGCTTCTTTTTATATTGTCAAAAATAAACAAATCTTGACTCAAGTGCTGTTTCAAACAAATTGAATCGGCTCGACTCATGACTCAAGTTCTGCTTTTACGAATTGAATCGACTCATCTCATGACTCATGACTCTTCTAAAATGTCTGACTCATGAGTCGATTCATGACTCAACTCTGAGTCAGTTACAAGTCTGGGCTGTTGCTGGCTGGGCTGGGCTGGGCTGTGGGCTGTGTGCTGGGCTGAGTGGGACCGGGACGATTTGGGCTGTGTTGGCCTAACCTGGCTGACAACCAGGCTGCTTGGGCGACATTCCGGCACGGCGTGGTGTGTGTTGTTTGGTTGTTTCCGTCTATTGATTACTGACGATGGAATGCCGCCCCACCACCCGCCGGGCCGCGGCTGACTGTGTGTGTTACACAGTAAGCTGGTCTGGGGCGGTTGGCTGGTATGAAAGCCGTATCTGCTTATGGCGGATCCAGGGGGCCATCAGGGGCAAAATGCCCCTCCAAACGCTGAAATGGCGCAAATTTGCACATTTTCTTGATGTAGAAGGACATCTATCAACTTTTACTAAGGAAGGCTATTTAAAAAGGTGGTTGCAAATACGGGATAGGGGATGCAATGCATAAGGTAGCATCCGGATTATTTTTTATTTTGATGAATTTTTTCGGGGTGATTGCCCACCCATGGCGCCAAAACTAAATCCTATAGTTTTGTCTTGTCTGCTCTGGTGTTGTCACATTCTCTAAGAGGTTGGATATGTGTGTGATGCGCTGCGGACTGGGCGTCTTGAAAGCTGTGTACCACACTGCTCTGCGACACTGTGGAAGGTGCTGTGTTAAGGTGGCAAAAGTTGATATTTCGGGACCCAGACCCGACCCGGTCCCAAAA
The DNA here is from genome assembly GCA_014673585.1 of Semibalanus balanoides. Classification (NCBI taxonomy): domain Eukaryota; kingdom Metazoa; phylum Arthropoda; class Thecostraca; order Balanomorpha; family Balanidae; genus Semibalanus; species Semibalanus balanoides. The sequence continues at coordinate 110,036 of VOPJ01011538.1, forward strand.
GCTGAAAAATGGACCCAATTATACCCGATGCTAGGCAAGTTTGGACCCAGCGGACCCACCTAGCAAAATGTTGTCTCGCAACTAATATTGACAAATCTGCACTCTACAGTTAGTGCAGTTTAGGCAAGTACTCTTGTGTTGCAAATACATACAGTTAATATTGGCCACAGCAAGAAACCTGCTATCAGTGCTCCCTACTTTCGTAAAACCAGCATGAAACATTATAAGTTGGGCCGCGGACTGTATCCGGTATCAATTGACGGGACCCAGTCTGGATCACTGTGTCGCAAGACCTGGGTCTAGAGACTGGGTCTCCGGGTCAGTTTTGCCACTTCTAGTGCTGTGCCACTGCTGGCACTGCATGAAGCAGGAGAGTCTGGTGAACTGTGTCACTGTGTCCTCTGGTACTGATGACGGCTACAAAGTGTGGGAGACTTAGGAGGTCCGACAGCCATCTGCTCCGATTGTCACACTGCTCTGGCCTCTGGAAGGCTGGGATGTTCTGTGTTATCTTGTATCGACCTCGCTGTGAGGCCAGCGAGGTCGGGCGGCCGGCGCTGCTGCAATGCATGGCACGCCGGCGCTCTGTTGGCCGGTAACGGGAAAGCTGTTGCCCGTTCCAGTTCCACAGAAATAGACATTGCGGCTACGAGCATCCGTGGCTATGAGCATCAGCTGCTATGTGGTCGAAACACCAACTGAGGGTTGGAAGCCTTTTCGCAATTGTGTGATGCAATGATATAAGCTATCAAATGCGATCTTTGCTATTTATGACCACTGTCTGACTGTTGACATTTGGTCAGTAGAATGCAAGGAACCACAATTTGATGATGCTGATGCTGATGGATTATTGTCGAAGGAATTTGTAATCACATTTGTCAACTTTTCGGGTTAGTTTGTCGCCTTTTGCCTCTGTATTTGCTTTGCGGCCTCACGTAACCTTTTCGCCCTTTCGCTGACCTATACGATGGCTGTTGTACCTCTCCGTCATATTCAACTCGGGTCTGGCTGATGATCGTTAACCCCTAGGGTGGGCTGTTTCCTTCTGTTGAAGATCTTTGACCCAGGACGGCCTAGGGTGGCCTGTTTCCTTCTGTTGATGACCTTTGACCCAGGACGGGGACCCGATGTGACCCCTGACGAACCCCCGGATGACATAAACCAACTCGCACTGACCACTGCTGTCTCTCCTGCCGCCGCAGAAGCCGGTGTTGAAGGTCACGACGTCCACACAGACCGGCGAGGCCGTCGACGAGGTGCTCCGGAACAATGACTCAACACTCATCCGTCTGCTGGTCACAGGGCAGGACCTCACCAACGGCTACAAACTCTGCTCCAACGGACAGGTGAGACTTGATAGAGCCCTCGGCATGCCCGGCTCGTCCTCAGGAAGTCACCACCAGGAGATCCGGGTGTCTTGCTGACAGCTGAGTGGGTCACGTAGCTATGTGGTTGCCTGTCCTTGTGGCTATGTAACTGTGGTTTGTGGCACCTGGCACCTGGTGCCGCTATCTGTTCTTGGCTACCACGTCCCTTTTTTCCTCCTGCGCTGAACTCGTTATTTTTGTGTCTGGCCCGGATTTATCACCAAGGAATGGTGATGTTCGTCATGTTGTTCGCCGTAATGTTCTTGCATGTTCTCTAATGCATAACTAATGTCTCCCAATAATAGCTGCTAAACAGTAATGCTCTGAATTGGCGGTTTGACTTCCTCCTGGACTTGAATTGCACAGAGCCTGCGAAGCACAAAATAGCGTCTCACATGCGGCTGATGTCGACAAAGCCTTAGATCTCTCTCACGACCAGTCTGCGTTATAGCTGCACACTACGTGTCTCTAGGCCTCTGGTGAACTCTGGGGCGACGTGTCGCGACAGCGCTTCCAATCATGGCCGTTGTGCCGATGATTGGGTTCATCAGCTGGAACGCGCATATGGAGTCGTCGGGCGTTTTACAACCTGACCTGTCAGTTGAGCTGAACGGCTCTCCGCCAGAGGGCGCTGGGGTCGCGATCAATGGCGGCAGGGGGCGCAGCGCGGTCCCCGATCCTCACATACCGGCACCGACAGAACGTGCCAATCGGCTGCTGATGGCCTATGTTATAAACGCATGGGACGTACGAACCTCTACTGATGGCCTGTATCATAAAGGAGCGGTACGCGCTGTGCTCGCAATTCTGCTGATGACCGGCGTCGATCGCTGCAAATTGCTTGGGGAAGTTTGTCGGAGCGGTGTCGGCTCGGCGCCAAGTGAGACTGTGATTGAGTCGGCTTAGCTAGGCGGTCTGAGCTGCTGCGAGCGAGCGATCTGACAGGATTTTCTCAGCGCCGTTCCATCATCGTCCATAGTTTGTCGAACTACGCCGTGTGAGCGATCGCGGCGGTTCGGACGCCGATGTAGCGTCCGTCGAACTTGTGTAGTGCGGCTCTTTACTGGAGGGTGTTCTCCGTTGGTTCAATTGAGTGCGAGGAGGCGAGCCAAGTTGCAGCGTTTCTCATCGGCGGCGGGCTCGGCGTCGGAGTTGGGTCGTAAGAGGACGGTTCGACGCGACTCGGATGCTGGCAGCTGCCCGGCGGAGAACGCCGCAAAGCTGTGCTGCTAGGGCACCGCTGCGCTGGTGTCGCTGTCCTTTGTTGTCGTCTGTTGTCACAGTCGGTGTCGGTGTTGCCACAGCCCGTGTCGGTGCTGTCACAGTCCGTGTTGTCACAGTCCGTGTCGGTGTCGTCACAGTCCGTGTCAGTGTTGTCACAGTCCGTGTCGGTGTTGTCATAGTCCGTGTCAGTGTGATGGAAGGACGTGGCCCGAGGCGTGCCGCGTGACTAGAGGTGATTGTCACTGCGCGGTGAGGTTGTTTTGACAGTGGTAATGATATTGTTTACCGATGCTTTTAGCACATCAACACATTTGTCATCTGTTTAAGTGCTAACAACGCATCAACGCACCAATTGGCTGGAGTAACTTCGGTTCCTCGTGTCTGTATTTCTTTTGACCTTGTACTGACATTTCTACTGTTTGTTCTCAATATTCTGATATAGCTATTAGCTAATAGCTATATGATTGCCTACACTACTGACAAATCGATATAAGCTAAAATAATTTAAAACGTATGTATTGGATGTATGGCCTATTGGCTGTAATAATGTCGCGATCACTCGTCGTTGTATTTCGTTTGAACTTATCTTAATCTTGACCATTGTGTCATAATATGTCCTCATGACGGTGGCCAGGGCTGTAGGATTCTATTCAGTTGGGGGCTTCAGTCCCCCCCCCCAATTTTGGGCTTCAGGTCACCCCCCCCCCAACTTTGACGACGAACTGGGTCGAATCCGGGGATAAATCTGTTTTGTTATGGTACTTAAGGCGATCTTTGTCCATCTCAGCCCCCCCTCCCAACTTTTCTGGAGAAGCTACGTCCCTGACGGTGGCCTTCTGTTGTGTTGTTTGTTGTTAGTAATTGACTCTCTTGTGGCAGTGACAGCTGTGCTGTGCTGTGCTGTGCTGTGCCGTGCCGCGCTGTGCTGTGCCGTGCTGTGCCGTGCTGTGCCGTGCCGTGCCGTGCCGTGCCGTGCCGTGCTGTGCTGTGCCGTGCTGTGCTGTGCTGTGCTGTGCTGTGCTGTGCTGTGCTGTGCGGCTCGGTCCGCCGGCGGCCGTCCCGCCATATGTGTTGTGCCCGGGGCGAGGCAGGCTGCAGTGCTGTGTGGATCCAGAGTCTCCAGACGGGTGATTTGACCCGATTTATAAGCCGAGCGGTGTCAAGGGATAAGGAACTGTGTGTTTTCGCTCACAACAGCGGACCCGCACGCTGACTTTGTTTTCGTTTTGCTTGCTTGGTTCTCAACAAGATTTGCTGTCCTGCTGGCGTTCTTTCCAGTTTGTAGCTAATTCAACCATTTTCCAATGACTGTTGCAGTATGTGCGTCAGAAAGTTTCATATTTCCTTATTATCTCTGGATTGTTCATCACTTCCGTTTGTGTTCTTCGTTAAGACGTCTGTAAGAAACGTACCCAATTAAAATGGCCGTTTCTATGGTGATAGAAAAGCGTATCCAGGCATTATGAGCGTTTTTATGTTGATGGAAAAACCGAGAGGCTGAAAAGATGACGTGGAAAGGCGTGGCGATAGGCCTCCGCGGTATCCGTTTTGAAGGCAGCGCACGCTGGCCGTTGCCACGCGTCGCTTGCTGCGCCTTTCTCAGTGACTCTGAACGGCAGGCAGCGAGGCGACAACACAGCGTAAGCGACTGGCAGCGAAGCGACATCACAGCGTAAGCGGCTGACAGCGAGGCGACAACACAGCGTAAGCGTCTGGCAGCGAAGCGACGGCGCGAGGAGCTGTGTGAACGACAAACAAACGGTGCTGCTGAGAACTGCCGACGGCTCGGCTCGATATTACTTCACGGGTGATTAGCGACCCACGCTGGTGTTGGGGGGGGGGGGGG
>VOPJ01011538.1:115638-189373 GCA_014673585.1 Semibalanus balanoides
GCGGTGCCAGCGGAGACGTCAGGCGCGCGGCTGCTGTATTATTCAGCTGTGAGCGGTGCCAGCGGAGACGTCACATTCGGGCAATGGTCAATGAACATGTCATTTATCCTTGTCGCCAGGCATATTTTCAGCATAGGCGCTTGATTAGCGAAATTTGGAATGCGCAATCGATGTAAGAAACGTTTAATATGGGCTAAGGCACATGCCAGACAAACTGTTTGTCTGTCCTTGTTCGGCTAGTCGTCATAAACTGAACGGGCCTGAAGCGTCCATTGAGTTGGTGTTCTGGAGTGTCGTCGTGGTACTGTTACGTTATCGTTCTTGTGTTGGAAGCTAGGCTTGGTAGAACTAGAAGGTTTTGATTTGAAAGTCTTTGCCGAAAGGTTTGAATCACCTCTAATGTGTAGATGCGGTGAGCCTGCAGGCAGTTCTTCCTACGGAGCTGTTTCGAAATCGTAGACAAAGAAGAAAAGCGCGAAATATCTGCCTGTCGGACACCATCGTGGTCCTATATCTGCGAAACGGGACCACATTAATTCAGTCTGAAGCTGATCCGCTAACGCAATGGATTTATTCGCTGCTAACATCTTCATTTGTTATGTATTATTTAATCGTGATCGTGAGCCTACGATCGTGCCGGCTGTGTCTGTGGGTGTGTTACTGGAGGGAAGGCCATATCAGGTCACTGGAGGCGATGTCAGGGTCAGGTCACTGGAGGCGGTCAGGTTAGGTCACTGGAGGCGGTCAGGTTAGGTCACTGGAGGCGGTCAGGTTAGGTCACTGGGGCGTCAGCTTAGGTCACTGGGGCGGTCAGGTTAGGCTCACTGGGAGGCGGTCAGCTTAGGTCACTGGAGGCGTCAGGTTAGGTCACTGGGGCGGTTCAGCTTAGGTCCACTGGAGGCGTTCAGGTTAGGTTCACTGGAGGCGGTCAGCTTAGGTCACTGGAGGCGGTCAGCTTTAGGTCACTGGAGGCGGTCAGGTATAGGTCAGTGGAGGCGGTAGCTTAGGTCACTGGAGGCGGTCAGGTTAGGTCACTGGAGGCGGTCAGGTTAGGTCACTGGAGGCGGTCAGCTTAGGTCACTGGAGGCGGTCAGGTTAGGTCACTGGAGGCGGTCAGGTTAGGTCACTGGAGGCGGTCATGTTTAGGTCACGGAGGCGGTCAGGTTAGCGTCACTGGAGGCGGTCAGGTTAGCGTCACTGGGAGGCAGTCAGGTTAGGTTCACTTGGAGGCGGTCGGGTTAGTCACTGGAGGCGGTCAGTTAGGTCACTGGAGGCGGTTCAGGTTATAGGTCACTGGAGGCGCGTCAGGTTAGTCACTGGAGGGCGTCGGGTTCTAGTCCAATGGAGGCGTCGGGTTAGGTCACTGGAGGCGGTCAGGTTAGGTCACTGGAGGCGGTCAGGTTAGGTCAGTGGAGGCGCCTGACCGGTTCATTTGAGGTGGTCAGTGGGGCCGGACCGACCTGAGATGACTGCGCCACTATTCGGCTGCGGGCTCTAATGAGACTGGTCTGACTGGGACGGTCATCTCCCCCCTCCCCCGGCCGACCAGAGGAGAAACTTCACCCCAACCCAGCTGCACGTCTCTGCACTTCGATTCGGATATTCGGGGCTGCTTCAGCTTCAGCTTTGCCTTTGGACAAGTCTATGTTCGGCGATATGTATTTCATTTCATTTCATCTGGAAGTTTGTGTTATTAAAGCTCTGAATCCTCGGCAGTACGGATGAGCTGGCTCCACGGTCTGTACTGGTGGCGATCCATGTTTATGTGAAACGAGAGTGATGTCGCGCATACCCGACTTGAATATTTTTATTGAATGCATGGAACAATTTCACCAACATTTCCATGAATGTAAAAAGTGAATGGTGGCATTTTAGGATACCTATATTTAGTACATAGTACATTCTAATAAAAACAGCAATTAATAAGCAGTGTAAGGATATCACAAGATTGGAATCACCTCCCTTGTCCGGATTTTCAAACAGGTGTATACCAGAATATTGTCGACCGTGCGAGCGTTGGTGCTCCTGATCAGACTGTGAACGCGGCCCTCTGATTGCTCGTTTGTTCCCGTGTTCTCCGCCAACTCACTGACGCTGAGGTCTGCCCCTGTTCTGCCGGCAGTGTCTGACGCCGGAGCGGCAGCCTGCCCCTCCGTCTCTGTTCGCCGGCCTGCCTGACCGGGGCTCGTCCGTACTGCTCTCGATGCTCTCCCACGACGACGAGCCGCAGCTGCCCGCGCTCTTCCCGTCAGAGACGGCCGGCCGCCTGCTCGACGACCCGCTCTGACGCTAGGCGGCGCTAGGAGCGCAGCTGTAGTTGCAGGTGGCGCTAGTGTGCCCGTGTGCGTTTGTGTGGTAGCTCGTTTGTAGCGGGGTCGGAACGAACGGTGGCCGGGGTGCCGCGAACCGCAGGTGGTTCGAAGTTGTGATGAAGTGGATAGGCTGGCGTTTCAATGCAGTAATTTGACTGCCCCTGGCGGCGGCCAGCAGTATTGGGCGGGCAGGGCTTAGCCCTCGTGACTGACTTTCAGCACCTTCACCCGCCCGCCCGCCACACCCCCGACCCGGCATCCAACATCCAGTCGCCCCCCCGAGTTCGTGCCACGTGTGTCGCACAGCTCACAAAATACACCTAGAGGACGACCGCCATGATGTCCTGAACAAACGTAGGTACAAATCCTGTTGTACACCGTCGCCGGCCTAGCTCGCGCCGCCGGTCGTCTGTCGGCCGTGTCGCGTCACCGCGGCGGCTGCGCGGCTTTGTCGCGTGACCACCCAGCGAGCCGGAGAGGACGTGGATGTGATGGGAGCGAGAGTTCCCGCCGGCCCTGCTGCCGAACCCGTGTGCCCTGCCTACAATCAAAACCGTATCCCTCTCTCTATCTGTGTTGTCCCCCTCACCCGTCCACGGAGCAGTTGGCCGTCAGCGGTCTGCCGTTTCCACACGTCCACCAGGGCTCTCTGTCTGTCTCTGTGTTTCGCGCGTGAGACGAGCCCTGCCTGTCTGTACCTGCGCGTGGAACGGGTGATATGCCGCGGGGCTGCCTGCGGGAGCGGAGTTGTTATCCGTTCAAGAATAGACCTATATATGAGATGTTGATGTTGCCGCTCAGCGCCAAGCGCTACGCTGCCATGTTAGTGTGTTCCGTAGTTGCGACTGTAGCGCCGCCTAGGTGGAAGTTGATGCCTGGTGCTGCCATCTACCAAGTGGCTGCCCTACCGTGTCTGCGTCAGACTGGAGTGGCGTGGGACGGTGCTGCTCCCTAGCGGCGAGGTGGTGCGACCGTGTCGGTTCGTCAACTCACAGCTTACGACACCATCGACTGTGAGGCGAAATTCGCCCCCTCCACCTTTATCATTTTTGCAATAATTCAAAAATAAATCAAGCTATCGACGTGAACTTGGGTGTTGTCTTATTCCACATCCATTTCGATTCCCACGCTCGTGCCCAACTGAAGCCGTTAACATATTTTTAGACATACGATTTAGTCACGTCACTTATTAGGAGGTTGCCTTTCAATTTAGCTTTACATAACACATGCAAGACCGGGGGTCTGCGCCAAACATGAACGGCCGGGGGTCGATTTGTGCTCACCCACCCTCCCCTTTCCCCAAGATCTAAAAAACACGCTATGTAGCGATACGCGGAAAAATGTGTTAGATTGCTCGAGACAAGTTCTATTGAAAGTATATCGGTTATTTTAATAAGGTCAGACAAATATTGAGGTCACCAGAGGTCATCAAAAGTAGGATGATTTTCCAGGTTTAGGACTTCGCTTCAGAAACCCCCACATATATCGGGATTTATTCGGGAGCTATGATCACCAGGAACAAAAGGAAAAAGCAACGGAAAGCACTTCAAAAATGCAACCGCCAACGTTACCTCAGATTGTAGATCAGATCAATAGTTCAGGCTCCAGGGGTCATAAAAGGTCAAAATGTTATTTTTGGCAATGCTGTCTCGCAAATAATATTTACTTAGTACAAATAGGGCAATATATTGTCCTATCTGTATTAGGTAAAAGGCTTTTTGCGAAAGACAGCATTTGCAAAAGATAGCCTTTTACACCTTTGATGACCTCGGGAGCCTAAACTATTGATCTGATATAAAATCTGAGGATACGTTGGTGAAGGAAGCAAATTTCGAAGTTACTTTGAATTGAGATTTGACCTCAGGTGAACGTCAAGTGATAACCAGGTCATGATGCACATTGGGAGACGTGTCTCGATGAGACAAACTATTTGTACCGGTTTCACTTTTCTGTCTTCATTATATAGATAGTTATTGCCAAGAAGTTGGTGACCTCAGCTGACTCCAGGGGCGGATCCAGCCCCTCGGTTTGGGGGGGCAACTTTTTCCGGCAAAAAGGTACCCCATTTTTTTTCACGGATTTGGGCTTTTCACCTTATTTGGCATTAGAGATTAAAAATACAATTTTTTCCGAAAAAAATATATTTTTTTTCTGTTTTTTCAGATTTTTTTTATCGGGAAAAAAATCGGGGAAAAAATCGGGAAAAAACTTTCGTTTTTTGGGGGAAAAAATCGGGGAAAAATCACTTAAAAACACACAGAACACCATTTCCGTAGTATACACAGTATACACACGTAGGTAATCAATAATAACGTTTATCTCATACCAACTCGCAAGGGCGTCACCGATATTATTGAGGGGGCGATGAAATGACGAAAAACCGTTATATCCGTTTTGTCTGCGTGCATGCCTTTGCAACATTTTTTATGTGGATTTCCATGTTAAAATACGCATTTTGGTTTGATATGTTTAGGTACATTTAGGTGTTTTTAGGGGCCGATTCCCACCGTCAATATCGTTCGCGTCGCCTTTTTCGGAACTCGGCAGGCCATGCTTAACTTGTACCAGCTTGAAATTAACCCCGCCTCAGGGGGGCCTTGACAGGCCTCCCTTGATGTTTTTCATGAAATCACTTTTACTCATGCGGCGCATCTTGCTGGAATTTCACTAGCTGGAGTTGACAACAATTATACGTATGCTTTGGCAAAATTTCACGGAAAATTGGTCCGTCGTTTGGGAGAAATGACGGTTTGGATGACGATTTATAGTTGGTGGGAAAGACCGGTAACTATATGTAAAAAAATCGTAGAAAATAGAGATTTGCGAGGCAAATTCCTACAGAAAGCGACAAAGATCGAAAAAATTGCCATTTTAATTAAGGAAAGGCGAATCGGATTTCCGAAATTTTTGGTTTCAAACCCCTAAAAAACTGAAAAATGGGGAATCACTAAAAAAAATTGTCAACGATTTTGACAAACCAAAGTTAATTAGAGAACTAAATATGGGAAATGACCCAATTAACAAATTTCAAACTTGCAATAACTATTTTTGATCTGACTGATGGCTCCCTAAGTGTACGAAAACTTCATGATGTCATTTTCTAATCACTTTTTTGGACTTATTTTGACCAGATACCGACAAATAAATAACATTTTTTCTGTATTTCTGAGGGACAAACTGTCAAGCGCCAAGCTTTTTATTTACATTTATTAATTTCTCATTTTAAGGTTTCTGACTGAGAAAAACGCTATTCTTGACGTGATCGGTCTAGGTCATCACTTGAACCTGGAAGTTCACCCAATGACTAAAAACCTTAAAAATTGACATACCGTTTAGATTCCTCACATGACAGGGAAACATGCTGTTCTTACAGATTGCTCTTATGATGATTGGTTTGGAAGTAACAGGGAATCCTGTCGCCCCCCCCCCCCGTACGGCGAAGGTGGAAACGGTAAGCGAGGTTAATTATTGCATGAGTGGCCCTGGCGGCAGGAATTACCGTCAAGGAGAGCCTCTTGCCATTACACTTAATGAAATTCATTTTCAATTTTCCTAATTTGTGTAAGCAATTTGCGAACTTGTTTTGATGCCCCCACGAAGCGGCGCGAAATTTTCCAGTTTTGTATTGTGAATAGCTGGATTTTGACTGCTTCAAGCTATTTTAACGAATAATTGTTTATTCTTTCCTCGGGTACCAGACTCACCATGTTAATTACCAATAGACCAAATCAGCCGTATCGATAATTCGGGATATTCACTGATGTCCTTTGGGGGGGGGAGGCGCAAAAGATATGTTGGGCCCCACCTTTTTTCGCTTTGAGGGGGGATGGCCGGATTGGCCCCACCCCTTGGATCCGCCCCTGGCTGACCCTGCACTCTGTAGGGGTTACTGAACACAAATTGCGCCTGGTTATCAATNGGCTATTGGGAGGGGCCATGGCCTGGTTGGCCTCCCCCTGGATCCGCCAGTGGCCGTTCCTGAACAACCGGACCGAGACCCACCGAGCTGCCTCATAGGGGTCTAGGGGGCCGCATTTCGTAAGGAGGTACGGGCCTGTGTGTGCCTCTGGGCCCTGCAGATCGAAATTTAAAATAACTGTTTTCACGATGAATTATTTCGCGCGAAATGTTTTAAAACATTTTAAAATGTTTAAAATGTTTTAGTATTAGCCGTTTTCACGATGGACTAATTTGCGAAAAAAAAATGTTTTAACTCTCGCCCTACTAAACCGTAGGGCGATGGTTGAAATATGTTTCGCAAATTAGTCCATCGTAAAAAAACTACTACTAAAACATTTTAAAACACGTTAAAATCTTTCGAAACATTTCACGCAAAATAATCCATCGTGAAAACGGCTGATGTAAACCTTTGACTTTCATTGTATTGTTTTCATTTTCAAATACAACAAAACAGTGTCCAAACGAGGCCATCTCAGAGGGGCCCACCAGGCAGCCTCTGAGCAGGAACGTAGCCAAGAAGTGGCCGCCCCCCGTTTTCCCTGGAGGCCAGGGAGCGCTTTTCGGTGAGCGCAGCGCGTCAAAAAGGGCCGACGAGACTGCGAAGCGCGGTATCATGGACACTACAAAAGTCTGGAGACGAACGCTTTAAGCATGGTCTTTGGAGAGTTTAGAGCACTTCAGAGGCCCTTTAGGGGAACAGTCGCCCAACAGGACCCTCTCTGAAAGACCAAGGCCCCCATGGACGTTCAAAAGCCCCTGTTGAGGTCAGAGGGGCCTCATGGCAAGGGCGTAGGAACCTATTTCAAAGTTTGGTGTGGCAGGCAAGGCACGTGACCAACATTGTTTATCATGGGAGGGCCACGTCGGTGGTAGAATCAAATTTCGCTCCTCAATCATATGTTATTGATGTTATTTACCGGGGGGGGGGGGTAGGGTCGGGTCGCCAGAGAATCTCACTTTAATCTAGTGCAATCAATTTAATTTCTTGCTCAGGGGGGCAATCCCCAAGGGGCTTACACTAGCCCCCCATCCGAAAATACCATGGACACTTTGTTAAGCGTTTGTCCGGAGCTGTCGGTTATGTGCGCTATCAGGCGACAGTCCTCTCCCAAGCTTCACAGGGTATACCGCGCTTCTTACAAAGCTCGGTGGTGCAGAGGAGCACTGACCAATATAAGCCTCTCCAGCCTCCACAAAGGCTTCATATACTGGACCGAATACATACATGCGTATGTGTTGCCTTGCCCTTGGCTACCACATCACAACACTGTCTCTTTTTCAATTACCTGAATGCATGTGCTTGGAAAGGGAGCAGAGAAACCCGTCGGTTTCGCGTCGGGTATACGGCGAATCAGTGAGTAAAAAAACGAACAAGCCACGTTCTGCGACAAAATGATAAAAGGTTTGCTCTAATCAGATGGATCTTTTACCATGTCGCTACGCGGAATTTCAACTTCAAGAGATTCTATATGTAGTGATTGGCCGCAGCTCTGCTGCAGAGTGCAAAGGCAGGGCTCACGACACCTGCAAATCTCAATTATAACTTGAGGCATGCCGAGGGCATTGCACCAAACCGATTATCGTAAGGTGTCGTCATAACACAGGCCAGCCAGTCATTTATGCAGTCATTTATGCAGTTCCAATTTGATTCCTGTCAATGTTTCGCAGACTGTCACAGTGAATATTTAGTCATTCAGTTAACCCTATTCCTTGCGGGCGGCCAGAATTACGTTAACTTGCGTGGAGGGGGCAGATTCTGCCCCCGAGATCTCGAGAACCGCTCGGCTGATTTCGATGGGATGAACACCATTCGATTTGTCGTGACGAAATCTTTCTTTTTGGATCCCGACATTGCTTTTTTGTTAAAAACTGGGGGTCAGGGGGAAAGGTTTTTAATTGTGTTTTTTGAAAGGTCATTGTGGCCATGTAATTCGACCGATTTTCATGCAAAAAACGTTTTTGAGCTGCCAATGTCATGGTCTTTAATGTATGAAAGGGACAAGTACAAAAACGGAAAATCATAAACGTACTCAGGGATGAAAAATGGGAGATTTTTTTTTATAAAAATGTGTGCTGTTCGTGAGTGTTTGGGACGATAAGAACGTAACATGTGGGCCTTGTTGCTGTATTTTGTTAAATGGAATATATTGCACATAGGCGGATTCAGGTTAACAACGTGGGGGTACCATGTGCGGAACACCTTTTATCATCTTACTTATTTGAAGTTGGGCCTAAATTGACGGAGGATATCGCCTCCCATTTTATGTACCTGAGTGCGCCTCTGCCCCAAAATATGTATAATCCAATTATGTATAATGTATATAGCAGTGACTTATTTCTGACGCTTTTATTCCACCGCAAACTACGAAGGATAAGGAAGCATGCGCCGCACAACCGCTTTCGCAACGACCTCCCTAAAACATGACCCTGGAGCCGCCTCTGCTCGGCCGATTTTTTCAAAATTTTGAAAGAACACGTGTCGTTTATATTTAGAAAAAGTCCAAAGGTTCCAAGACGATAGACGTAACGGTTCAGAAGAAGCGGGCGAAAAACTGCCCGGGGGCAGAATCAATGGTCGTAAATTGTACCCTGGCATCGGTAGGTATCCAATAACAGCCTACTGCGGATGTGGATCAAGCACAGAAGGTTATGCAGTTATTTGTACATAACCTATTTTCCTATCTTAATCACGAACAGTGCTTCAATTCGGTAATCTATCACATTCTTTATCAATACAAAGTGAACGTACCTGCGTTCGGTTGTTACAAAATGTAAAGGCTTCGTCATTTCGAAGGGCGCCGTCATTAGCCAGAGGGGCGTCGTCACTGGCCGTACGGGCGCTGTCACATGGCCATAGGGGCGCCGTCACTAGCCAGATGGCGCCGTCACTGGCCAGAGGGTCGCCTTCACTGGCCAGAGGGACGCCGTCATTAACCGGGGCGCCGCCACTGACCGGAGGGGCGCCGTCACAGTCTGGCACTCTGGCCATAGGGCGGCATACGGCTCGGGGGCGAAACGTGGCTAAGCGGCGGCACTTAGCCTGAGGGCGGCTCCTCGTCTGAGTGCAGCAAACGTCAGCTAGTGAATCCCGTAAGCAGGCCTATTTCAGCGCCTTCGGCGCGGATGCCCTGTGGCACAGGGGGCGGCCGCTCCCTGCGCAGCGGGCACAGAGGGGGCGGCCGCCTCCCCCCGCCGCCCCCTGTATCCGCCCCTGCCTTATTGGGCTGACTTTCACATTAAAATATTATCCGCGACGTCCCTGTTTGCCACTATTTAGAGTAGGAGCCCTGCAAAATATAGTGGCAATCCTTGGTAAAAAATTACGTCATTTTTTTTTTCTTTAGGGGGGCTTTGCCGGAGGAGCCTTGGGCATGCCGTGCCCTAACCCAAGAGTGGATCAAGCCGGCCGTTTTTTTGGGGGGAGGCAAACCGTTTTTAGCGGACCTTACCTACCCCCAATTTCGAATTTCTTCCCGGATTTGGTCCGCTTTATTTTGCAACCACACGATTTCTTATAATTTATTATTATTTTTTTTTTTTTTACTTCTTTGGATATCGAGAAAGGAAATAGGCATCTGTATTTAGCGCCGCGAAGCGGCGCAATTTTTTTACGGGTTTGCCTGATAAAACCCAGAAACATAGGTGGTTCGCATTGTAGAGAATAAAAAGCTAAACGTGTTATTCATTCAATTCACCGTTATATGAACCGAAAACGATGGCGATGGCTTCGTTTGACGAATGGTGACGATAGTGACGCCGCGAAGCGGCCGTTTAAAAGCATTATTTTAGGTCGTGGAAACCGAAAATTTTAACTTGGAACCAGACTCAGATAACTCAGATGCTGCTATGCACATCATCGGTACTGATGCAAAATATTGAAATTAAAATGTATTTTAAATAAATAAATTTTCGGATAGTAAATTCACGATGACCCGTGGCAGTAAGTGCTTAAAGGGAATGTTTCACTTCTTCTGAAAGGTTGTCCAATGTACGCCACTTGTTGGTGCAAAATATAAGTAAATTGCTGCCAACACGATTAATGACATTTGTTTCTCACAAACAGTGCTCAATTTCATGGAAAAAATACGTTTTATATTTGGGCTGATGAGTCATATGAAGGAAATTTTGGAAAATAGAAAAAACCTTTCACGCTCATATGTATGGACTAGTGTATGGCCTAATGTATAGGCCAATGTAAAAACAAGTCTACTTTCATCAACATTGATAAAAAGGGATGACGACATCGGCTTTAAGAGGGCTACCCTAATACACTAGGGCCTTATTTTTTGCAGATGTCAAAACCAAACTCAAATTTACTTTCGATTAGACCATCTGTTGGTGTTTTAACTTCTACAATACTTAATTTCAAATGGAATTCCACAACTTTAAGCCATCTCAACTCAAATTTATGTTAATGGAAACATTCCCTTTAACAAACATTCACTGTCCGTTCAAATAAATTTTGTATGTTAAAGAACAACCGGATTTGATAAGCACCATGAAAGTACGTTTTTGAAATTCCGTGACCCAGTGGCCCAATATCATTGTTCAAAGTTCAGTTTTCTTCCAGCCAATGAGCTTGACGCGTCCGCCACCACTACGTACCAAATAAAATTAAATTGCAGCTTGTGTACTAATGGAAGTTTAGTGAATTTTTTGCTTAAGCTTTCTACCCAAATTTGTAATGATCAGGAAAACATTTATGTCTTATTATGCCTGATTTAAGCTCAATAATAGGCATAAACGAAATATTTGTTGCGATGAAGGACATATTTTCTACTGAAGGGTTTGACTTTTACGAAGGGATTTTAAGCTCCAACTATTGATGAAGTTTTTTCCAACCGAGATTTGTTGGTATCGGATTGCTTACATTGTTTTAAGGAACTCCCTGTACAGTGTACAATGTTGTTTACAAATACGGAAATGTCTGAACTGCGCTGAATTTGGCGCTCAATCGCTGCCATATTATCTAGTGGTGTCACAGGGTAGCTATGCCGCTGCGACCCCATTGGCTGAGTTGTCTAATGACGGCGGCCATATTGGTACTCACAAGAGCAGTGCCGGCCTGTTGTTAAAAGGATAGGCGGCGGGCCCCAGACTGACATTTTACAATATATTGAGCAACTACTGGGTGGTAGCGCAAAATGGCTACCACCACAATGTTCCAAATTGAATTAAGAATAATTCTAGGCGAAAATACTTTTTTCGTGCAAAAAAATAAAAGAAAGAAAAGTCCTAGAATCATTCTGCACTTGGACTTGGGGCTAGCAAACAGGTACCACCAAGACTGCCAGACGTTTTTTTATTTTTTTTTTTTTTGGCACTGCCAGACGCTTAATTAATTAATTTTCTCATTTTCCAAATTTCTATCATTAAACAATTGAGTAGTTTGTGTCATGCCGCGTAGCGGTGCGAAATTTCCAAGTTTTCACTGTGGATGGCTGTATTTTGACTGTTGCAAAAACAATTTTTACAGCTGTACGTTCGACCGTTTGTGGGGGTGGGAAACATAGTCTCAGGACCTTTGTGTGTGTGGGGGGGGGCATGGCCCCTTTGGCCTCCCTGGATCCGCCCTTGCCCTAACCCCTTGCCGAAGGTCTGGCTGCGTCTCTAGTAACTGTAGCGTGCAATCGGATTTTGCAACATTGCATGGGGGGTCAAAATGGCAAAAACAAAAATTTCATTTTTCCGAAAAATCTTCTTTGGACTAATTTTGGGCGCTGATCTCAGTGGTGATGAGATCATGGCTCTCCGACCTCATCTGCAACAATTACAGTGTCTTGCAACATTATGCAACAATCTGCAACATTTTCCAAATTTCGTATGCGGGGGTTTCTTGACTTGGCGAATCGATCTGTGGTATTGGCGATTCATTATTTCTTGCCGTTTCCGACTTTCGAGCCTTCTTGGAACCCCGCGAATACATATGAATTTTGATCGCAATGCGCTTCACCTGACCTCGCATATAATTAATTTGTGATGAGGCTGGCCAGTCGTTAGTCAACATATAGATCTCTCTCTGCTCAGAAAAAGGCATGTCATGATGGTAATGGAGTTAGGTGAGTGGTGGATATAAGGACAAGGTCTCCCACGCAGGGGCGCAACCGCCTATACGGACACTACGGAATGTCCGTCCCGTTTTTGACGGGCGCCGAAGGCGCCCCCTCCCGTTTTTTCTTTTTATTTTTATTTTATCAGCACCGCCAACAGGACAGGCGCCAGTGGCCTAGAGTATACGGTCATTCAGGGCATGAACTGATCCTTTGGACCCGAGGTAAACATGCAACGCTGCACCCCTTCCGACAGTTACGGCTCACGGCGCCTCTGGACCAGTACGGCTCACGACGCCCCTCCGACCAGTGTCGGCTCACGGCGCCCCGCTGCCGTGACGGCTCACGGCGCCCCTTGACCCAGTGGGACTACGGCGCCCCTCCGACCAGTGCCAGCTCCGCGGCGCCCCTCCGACCAGTGACGGCTCACGGCGCCCCTCCAACCAGTGACGTCACGGCGCCCCTCTGACCAGTGACGGCCCACGGCGCCCCTCTGACCAGTGACGGTTCACGGCGCCCATTTGACCAGTGACGGCTCACGGCGCCCCTCTGACCAGTGACGGCTCACGGTGCCCCTCTGACCAGTGACGGTTCACGGCGCCCCTCTGGCCAGCTGACGCTCACGGCGCCCCTCCGACCAGTGACGGCTCACGCGCCTCTCTGACAGTGACGGCTCACGGCGCCCCCTCTTGATCAAGTGAAGGCTCACGGCGCCCCCTCCNGAGTTCCACCTGTTATGTAATATGCTATTGACCGCAGAAAATGTGCCTGTGATTAAACCACCTCCGTGCCGGGAGAGAGATAAATGGGACATGCAAATGCGCGTTCTCTGCACAACAAAAGGGGTTCTTCGAAATGTAATTAAAAAACATACGGTCGGTCTCTTTGTACTTGCAAATCCTGGTTTATAACAGCGCCAAACGACGTGCTAAGCACGCCGAGAGCTCTAGTGACCCATTGCTACACACCACTACCTCCGCCGAAACTGAGCCCTCCCGAGTCACACCGACACACACCACCGCGTCGCCTCTCAGTCTCTCAGTCTCTCAGTCTCTCAGTCTCTCAGTCTCTCAGTCTCTCAGTCTCTTAGTCTCTCAGTCTCTTAGTCTCTTAGTCCACTCAGCCTCCTGCCGCGCAAAGGAGACCACCTCCACGTGCCGCGCGCCGGGCCGCGACGGACCGCCGACGGACCGCCGACGGACCGCCGACGGACCGCCGACGGACCGCCGACGGACCGCCGATGGACCGCCGATGGACCGCCGATGGGCCGCCGATGGACCGCGACGGAGCGCGCGATTCGACGCGGTCATCGGACACGGCCAGTCTGACCCCGCTGTCTCGCGTATCACCGCGGCGACGACTGAATAGCAGTATGACGAACAAGCCATGCCAAACATGACGAACAGGTCGCTGCGAAGGCCGTCACGGCATCTCGGCCACGGAGAGAATGACGTCCGGGAGGCCGCGCGGCATCCCACCACTCACGACTAATGCCGTCAGAGCGCCGTGACCTCAGCCATGTCGACACGCGGTGACTTAACCCGTGCCCGGGACACACAGCAGCACTCGGCGGCAGGCCCCAGTCGACCACCCCGCCCCACATTAGATGCATCGCACGAATTCGTCACCAGCCAGGCATAACTCAGCATAGGTTTGGGCTGTGTGACCTTCATGGCTGCTTGCTGCATCCTTTGTGCCATTATTCAACCACAACATGTCTAATTTACATGAAAAATCACGGAGGCACGACCGCAATGGCAGTGTCACGACTGCACCACCTCACTGGAAAAGACAGTGGCCACAGCGCTGCTAGTACGAGACATTCGGCAGCGGACCGAAAAGGAACGACCCGCTCTGTAAGGAATGATCTCAAAAGGTATGATCTGGAAAGGCCACATGTTAACTCGGTATCTCTAGCGGCTACTCCAAAATAGCAGCTCCAACAACTAACAGCAAACAGCAACTCGAGGTCGAAACAACTAACTACACCCGCAGCCCTTGAGCCGCAGGTAGTGGCTGCAGAAGCTTATCCCACCCACTCCAGCTGAACGGCTGCGCCAGCTCGCTCGGGCCGTCGCGGCAGCTCAGGCTGCACAGCTGCGGCAGCTCAGGCGAGCGTCTAAGCTCGGGCGCGGCGCCCCGCGGGCCCATTCGTCCGGACGCGCGTTGAGAAAGCTCGGCCGTCCGATTGCACCACAGTGATGCACGGCCCTGTGTACAGCCGCGTGTCCGGCCGAGCCACCCCCGGCACTGCGTCACAGAGAGGCGCCGGGTAATGTACCGAACAGAGCTGTACTGAACCGTACACTGCACACCCGTATAGCAAGAGACTGACGCTTTGTTGACGGGAGCTGGGTTACCTTACAGTCAGGCCTTTACCTTATGCAGTCCGCCCTTTACGTGGTCATGTCTTTGTTAGTGGGATTTTTGGTAGACCAAATGCTTCGGTTGCAACCCGTCCGAAGCGCTCACATTATTTCAAAGTATAGTGGCGGGCAGACGACCACATCCTGTACTGGGAGTCGGTCGGAGAATCGAACCCGGACCCTGGCACGGGAAGTCATGTTCATAACGCAGCGCTAGCGTGCCGCTTTACTTTTACTGGCGCTTGTGGGCGCTTCGGCAGCGAAAGTTATGTCGCGGCCGCCTCCCCTCCCTCGTCGCTGTGAAGCATCTACCCTTCTACACTCTCGACTACCACCGACTTGGTGAAGGGGTTTCCCGAGAAGATGCTGGCCGACACAGTCCTGGAATCCGCCGTACGAACGGCCTGGCGCTACGTGGGCGTTCACTCACGACTTCGGGTCAAAGGTCACCATTATATGAGCGAGTGGGGAACTGAATATCGGGGGCGGTCCCGGCAACAGCGACTGCAGCGCGCGCTCCGGTGAACAGCGGAACTCTCCGGATCACCCCGGATCCTCCATTCACAGTGGGCGACTCCCGACCCTCGTTGATCAAACCCCCGAATCGCAGCGGGCGGCTCCAGGACCCAGTGACGAGACCCGGCACCCGGCCGAGCCCCACCGAGACGCCGGAGACGAGCGGAGGTAGATCACCGCCTTGTTTTCAGCGGCTGACAGTAGCGGAGGCGGCCGGCGCCACTGCCGTCAGCGCAAGACAACACACGGGGCGGTGCCGGACGCGCGGCCGGTCGCAGGGAACAAGGCCGCGCGGGTATGGTGGCCAATGTGCCACCCGCGCAAATCACACCCAGGCGGAACGCTCAGCTCCGCCGCTGCACGGACTGCCGTGCAGGGCTACTGACGTCCGCCGGGCCGCGCGACTCGAAAAACACAGACATTAACAAACCAGACTGAGTGGCGATGTGTGACGTTATTGTAATGGGCGTGTACCGTGATGTCCGTAGAGTGTGTCTGTATGTGGCAGTGTTTGTGTGTGCAGTGCGGTGAATGGACTGTACGGTGGAGACGTGGAGTGAGACGTGGAGAACCTTCGCGAAATGAGCAGGTCAAGAAGAGAACGACGAACAAGAGGGATTATGCTTAATACAAAGCTTGGCTTGTTTTGATCTTACAGTGCAGATGTTTTGGACATAGGATTTTAAAACACAAACCTCTGTTATGTAATGCTATAGCATACATAGACATTAAAAAAGAGGGCGTCTAGGAAGTAAGCATGAATAATTGAATCTACGCAAAAAGGTACAATTTTCATGCATCAGAAAATTAGTCAACTTAGAATGGCCCATGCCATTAAAATGAATAACTACCAATTACTATGTCACTGGGGAGACAAAGACCAAGGTTAAACCAGCGGTGCTAAATAGCACTGCTGGTTTGACAAGAATATTTATAAAGCAGATATAAACTGGCTGGACCTCCACATTTACTCGTGAGCACACCCCGTAAATTTGACGTCGAGTTTTTCTGCTCCAAGATTGTTCTTAAAATGTTGTCGGGGATTTGTGAAGAAGGGTGTGTCCTCTCCGGTGGCATTTGACGCTCATGGTCACCACTTAAAGCCGATTTGTCTCTTATCCGTCCCGTCCCCCTTGCGGCTCGTCGCATTCAGAGAACTTGTCGCCCACGTGCACGTTATTGCGTGCGGCTGCGCTGGCAGCGGGGCGGTGTGCGCCGGAGAGTCGGAGAGCTGTCCACAAGGCCACGTAACAGCGCCAGCAGTATTCTCCCGAGCCGATCAGGCCTCTCCTGCCACAGCCTCTATATCAGAGATGTGTCACTTCTCAACGACAAGTCAAGGCTGGCCGATTCGCCGCCCGCAAAATAAAACGACACAGACTCGGACCTTTCAGAGAGTGAATGTGACACTTTTTCATGCAGCCGTGCGGTTGTGGTAAAAGAATCGCGACCACAAAAACGGTATGAAGGCCTTTCACAGGCAGTGAATGAACAATCATAGAGTGAACTGACTGCACATAACTGAACAAGGCTCGTCTAATTTGATAACAAAGTTACAGAAGAAGGTGTGCCATCTAGGGCGGTCAGAAAAATATCCTCCTTCAAGGCACCTGTCATTGTACGAGCAGCACTTCACGTTCCACGGCAGGACATGCGGGATCATGACGTCACATTGATCGTGCGGGGGCGACTTTTGATGCTGCACCATGACAGATGTGCTCATGACGTCAGAATCACATCATGACGTCACTCCCTTTGATCGTGACATTGTCCACTTCCCGGCCTCCGCGCGGAATGCCGGAGACAGATTTTTTGCCCACTTTTCGGGGCCACGTCGTCTGCAGGGTCGTTTTCTCAGAGTCGCACCAAAGCTGTGACAGGTGGGCCGAGATGAGATCCTCGTGTATCACGTGATCAGGCGCATCACCGTGTCACGAAGATAGCCCGGATCACGTGAGAGAGCGATCCAGTTGGAGCTGGCAGACAGTACCGCCGACCTGAGTCATCGAATCGGCATTCCGTCTCACCGCGCCCAGCCCGAGAGCCGACGGTCACGCAGCGTCCGAACACGTGACAGAGAGGTCATCACCAGCGACCGCCTACGCAGTCTCACCGGACTCATACGGGACGCTCACAGAGGACTCGATATGGACGCATGACCGCGTACAATCGGTGCTTGCGTCCAAGAAGCATGTCCTCAACAGCCACCGGGTCTCCACAATATCACAACAAACACTGTCGCCACTGCCCAGTAACGCCGCACAGCCACATCAAACAGCCACCGTGTTATCACCGTCGGCGTCTTGGACTTGGGCAAAGAACACGGCGGATGGGGACAATTTCTCTATTGTGTGCTCAATCACGACTTGCTTCGATTTACCCACGTCAGGTCAAGACGAGACCTTCTCTAGAGGTAATAATGACAAGGTTCCCTACAGCGCGTTGGCCCAAATATTGGATTGGTCTGATGCAATCTTCTATTTGCTAGTCAAGTTAAATGCTATTATTGTATTCCGAGAAATATACATGATTTGGCTTTTGTTATATACACACTGCATAGCGCACAGTGAAGTGTAAGGAGACCTGAGACCGTTATTATAAAAAAACGAGCCACAACTCGATTTTGTTTAATCATAGGCTGTGAACTGTAAACTACTGTTCGATGTCTCGAAAATAAAACCAAGAAATTAAATAATACTAAGCATGATGTCGTTTTCAACGAATGCTGTTGCTAATAACGACTTGCTAATAGTAGAAAATGGCTCAGTATTTGAGAAAAATCGAGCCGTGGCTCGATTTTTTATAAGAACTGCTTCTGGTAGCTAGAAGAGCGGTAAAAAAGCAAGCTGATGGGACCTCCCATTCTGCAGTGCCCACCCCGCCCCGTCACGTGCCCGCTCCTCGGCACTGACCGACCCTGACCCTGGCCGTGCTCTGTTTACAACAACACGCACGCGCTGGTAATTTGTTTACGGCCGTCCAGCGCGACTGGCTGAGCCGATGACACATCTGATAGTGGCCAGTTTATCAGCCGGCCGCCGCAGAAGAGTTGTGGCGTATGCGGCGCATGCACGGCGTAACGCGGCGCACCTCGACATGGCACGACGCGGCGCGGCACGGCTCGGCGCGGCGCAAAGCTTCTAGTGACGCACGTAAGGTCAGACACCCGAGAGAGACGCTCTCTCATAGACCAGCTGCTGTCCCACACCCGTAGATACACCATCGCCACCGTCGGCGACGTCACCCCGCAAACTCGCCTTAAGCAAATACCGCAGCTGTGGCGAGCCTCGCCTATCGGTAAACACTATAGCTGTGACGAGCCGGTGATTATAATGAGCACCGGAAGCGGTGGTCTTCGTTTCCGGCAAGCAGTGTTTACCGGCGAGACGTCGCTCACTACAGGAGCGGAGGTTTTACCAAGGGTGTGTTTGGTTAAGTACAACGAAGCACCCGTTAATACCATTAATAAATGCATCATGCGGATAGGGATTAATGCACTTTGAAGGAGAGACCGTCGTAATTTGGGATTTGTAGACGACTTCCGTTAGTTAGGTTTAAATCAAATCGACTGGGGGTTGGTGATTCTATTTTTAACCGTGGCTGGTTAGACAGCGCTGCACTTCGACCGAAGCGGGCGAAATTCACCTCTGTAGCCCTGAACTTGTCGGAAATCCATCTGAATTACATGCATTAACCTTTAGTGAAAAACCTGGCCTGACCTCTTCATCGACTCCGGAACGGGGTCAATCCATGGACATGACCCAAAAATTAAAACTGACGTGTAAAACAAGATTGTAAGCATGCGCCGCATGAATACGATTCATTACTGTAATACTGCGCTTGCGATCTGGTGTTGTACTATTAGCCTCCACCTAATATTAATATATTGCTCGTAGCAATACCACCATATCAATTTCAGAGCCCGCATTCGTGAGGCTGATGAGTTGGGCGTTAAAATAAAATGATAGATAACTACCGTCCACGTCATAGAACACCACGATCGTAAAACCTGCCCCGACCTGGAAAGATATACTTGCCCCTTAACCTGACATAGAGCGGATTATATCACCTGGAATAAACCATCAACCTCCATCAATCCCGCATCATCCTTGCCATCACCTACTGACACGACCGGCCGTGATATTAACCTACCAGCAAAGCATAATCAGTCCCACCGCATGGCACACCACCGCTGCCGCCTTCACCATCCAGCCAACCACAGCCGGCAGCGGATCGGCAGTAGTCTCTACCACCGGCCCTACCACAGTACCGGCACCCGAGCCACGGCTGCCACGGCCGTCAAGCTAGCAATCATCCAGCCGGCTGCGCATGGCCCTGGCCGTGTCTCAGTTCCCAGCCGGCTCGACAACCGCCCCGGAAACCGAGGAGGCACGAGCCGACACCGTGACGCCCCGCACTGTCCGCGACAGGCAGAGCTGAGCCGCCTAGCCACCGCTGCCGAGAGCCCGCCGAGCCGCCGAGCCACCGAGCGGGCCGAGAGGCGACACGAGCCGCCGAAGCCACGAGCCGCAACGCGCTGCCGCCACGAAGAGGCGACGAAGAAGAGCATTCGAGAGGCGCCAGACCGGCGCTTACGTGCTCGGCGCTGGAAGCGGCGGACGTCAGCACTCGCTGGCCGACGTCCCGAAAACAACCACAGCCCGGGCACAGGAGAGAACTAAGTCATGATGTCAAAAATCGCGCAAAGAATCAACCTGATCCAATACCGGCATCCGAACTCAACACACAGAAAAACTAGGACTTCGCGCAGCGCAGACGCCAGCATCGTGAGGGTTCCACGTGTGATTTTATAAATGCCAAACCAGAAGCCTACTAAACACAAGCACGCAGCATTGTTACCCAAATATCACTGATTATCGCTTCCCGGAGGGAGCCGTAACTAATGAAGAACGCTTTAAATAATACCAATACAGGGCCGACAGCCGCCACGCACATAGCGAGAAGAGAAAGCCGCGCTACACATAACCCAATCAAAAACGAACACAGCCGGCGAGAACGACCGTCACCGCGCGCAACCGGGCGCCGCGCTATTTACCGCTCATCCCTAGGAACGGCCAATTAACGGCGCAAGTTCTCCGCCAGAAATCGAAGCAGAGCCCGAACACTAGGATGCCCGACAGCTGAGGGCGGGGTAACACAAAAGCAACGCCTGGTCGGACAAGCATAGGGACCTCGGCAGCACGGAGCCAATCCCGGGCGAGTTTACCACTATCGGGCCGCCGACCTAAAACCAAAAAACAAACGGTCGCCAAAAACAAGGTAACGAACCAGTTGACAGCAACAATGCCATGTACGCGACAGACCGCCGCCAGAAACCGGCTGCGTGCAGAGTTCAACGTTACCTAATGACGGACTAACAACCGCGAGTCGCCGGCCTGCTACGTTTAGTAGCCGGCTGACAGGATCGCACGCCCGGAACGCAGCGCCACGGAAAAAAAAAAGCGACAAGGGCCCAAACGGGGATGGACAGGAAGAGGGAAAGCCCACAGGAAGAAAGGAGAGAGAGAGGACCGACGTGGGCCTTGCGCCCGGAATGCGCCGCCGCCCGTCCTCGCTCGCCATCCGGGTTCACGGGGGCGACAGCGACACCGCGCCGGCACCGAGCTGGTACGCACCACGCATGATCTCTCACCTCCCGCCACGCACCGCCGCTACCTAGGGACCGCCCCGAGCGGCCCAACCGTAACAGCTCAGCAGTGCGACGGCCCGGTCCCGGACGTGCAGGCTAACCTGACCGCAGGCTGCGGCCGCCCGCCAGAGCAGCATACCATGCCGCCGATAAATTCGCCCCGGTGACGTCAGGTCGATTTGCACTCTGACGTCACCGCGTGCTCGGTGCTCAGCGATATTTTTAGCGTGACCTGCGGCTTTAAATCCGGCGGTCGTCTCGCCACTCTGGCGATCCGCTCCGCACCGCCCGCTGTTTAAAGACACCGCTCGCTGACAGCGCTATACTTGACGGGTTTCCCGTCGCGTCCCGGTCGCGTCCCGGCCTCCTTCCGGCCGAACATGTTACGAGAAGCTTCGTCCGCGTGGATCAGAGTCGTTCCGGGCCGGAATTCATATCTATTCGTGGGAAATCCAGGGTCCAGCGGCGGCCGGCCGCCAGTGCTGGCTAGTGACGTCATGGCCGTGCGGCCGGCAAGGTCGCTCGGCGCGGCTCGGCGCAGGGTGCGGAGCACTGCACGGCACCATCGGCCCCGGGCCGCCGCTCCCGCCGGGGATACCCAGACCCTGCCGGGATTCCTGAGCGGGCCTACTCTACATGCGACCCCGGCCACCTGCGGGATTTCTGCACTCTGCAGGGGAGGAGGTTGAGGCCTGCTCAACCGCCAATCCGGTGACCGATACGGTTGGTTTTTGGACCAAACAATGTATTTTCTGAGGATCGAGGCCCAATATACATTGTTCCAAGATATACCTATTGGGGACTAAGTCAACTTTTCAGAGGCCCGCCAAGGCATTTGAGCCCCAGTCTGTGGCACAGGAAGCGTCATGTGTCTTACCACTGTGTCAGATGTGACCGGCACGCAGCATGAGGCACGAGGCACGCTGTCTGAAGCTTGAAGCTCATAGCTGACCCTGCCACAGCCCGGCAATACCCACGAGTCAGGTCATTAGTACCTATGAGCACAGCGCGTGGACGGGGAGCTCGGTGTCGGCAGGCAGAGTGGTTCAGAGGTCACAGGGTCCGTGTCACACGCGCCGCTGGTCATGGGACCAGACAGGGGGACAGGGGGACCGGGACAGGGGGACGGGACAGCGGGGACGGGACATGTGGGGGAGACATGGAAGTGGGGCACGTGACATGGAGGACGTGGACAGGGGGACCGGGACGCGAGGACGGTGACAGGGGACGGAAGGGATCTCTGCGCGAACGAAAGACCGCGCGCTGACGGTGGGGACGGGCGGCACGGGGGAACGGACAGCACGGGTGCCTGGGCACAGAGAGAACAGCGGGTGACAGCGGGACTCAGTGGACAGGGGACAGGGGACGTCGGGGACATGGGGTAGAGAGAGAGCGGACACGCGCGGGGCATACAGTGAGGCGGGACAGGGGGACAGGGGGACAGGGGGACAGGGGGACAGGGACTGGGACTGGGACTAGGATTAGAATTGAGACTGGGACTGGGACTGGGACTGGGACTGGGACTGGGACTGGGATTGGGACCGGGATCGAGGTCGGGACCGTGACGCTAGGAGACGCTAGGAGACACTCCAACTTGCCAGTCACGAGACTCGCCGTCTCCCCGTTTCTGACCGGAGACAATGTCCGGGCCGTCTCCACATGGCATGACCAGTGGGAATGTTCACACGGCATGAACCGCGAACACCGGCACCGGGTGCAATCTCCTCGCTAATTTTTGGCCTTGCAGAGTTGAAGGCGTGAAGGCCATTGATGCGACGTCGACGGCTAAGGAGACTTACCTCACGATCGGTCCTCCCATTGTCAGCACGCCCGAAAAACCGCCGACACAACCACGCGGCCACTTACCTGAAAAATAAAACAATTCGTCAGCTGACGTGATTTATACAAGCAGGTGTAATGAAGTACTTTTGCAATGTACAAAAGATCCCCTGACCACATCGAACCGATGACATCTATCACCGATAGATGGTTCCAAGAACTGTCGCGTTATCGTCAGATAAATCTTAATAATGAAATGTCTCATCGACCTTCTAGTTCATTTAGCAGAATGCAGCGAGGTTGGTAGAATATAGGGATAGGTTGTTAAGTCAGACAAGTCTCCATTAAAAGGGGCTGACAACTTTTCATTAAACAGGGAACACAATACAGTCGACACTGCAACAACCCATTAAAAAGACATACTACTCTACCCCATCTAAAGTTGCTAAACACACCCGGACAATACAGCATAATTTCCCTGCAATGGGTTAGCAGAACCCTGCCGCGGTAGTTTGCGGAACCGGGCACACAAACACGGTCGTTCCCGGGTCGTTGTTCCGGTAAGTGCAGCAGCAGCAGCAGCAGCAGCAGCGGCAGGGGCGGCAGCAGCGAAGGAGCAGGAGCGCGCAGGGGGTGGTTATGGCCAGCACCGCCAGCCTGCAGGACTGTGCGGCGGAGGTGGCGGCGGCGGCGGTGGTGGCGGCGACACACGGCTGTTCGCCGAACCCACTGCATCTCATCTCCGGCTCGCCAGGCGCCTGACGACTGCACCCGTTCGTGGAACCGCTCCAACCGACCACCCCGATCCCAGTCCCGACCCGATCAAACTCCACCCAGGCTTCTGTGTAGCCCTCAGTCGCCGAGGCGTAGCAATGTCAGGCAGCAGTACGACACAACGAGCTGTCAGCCTCACTTGGCTGGCATGACGTTAACGAGGGTGCCAGGAAATAAATCAGACGTACGAAGACGAGGAGTGCGATGGAACCCAAACAAGGTCAAACTGGCCGGAGCCCAAACTACGCTGCCAAGTCAGTGTGATCGGGATGCTGAACACAAAATGAAGATTATTTGCTCGAAGCTCAGTGTAACTTGAAGTTGGGCCAAGCTGACTGCAGTTCATCTTTGACTCTACATACTCTGAGCTGGAAGTCAGCCTGTCCCACCGTGGTGTGACAACGCTGTGCATTATCTTCAGCCGCTGTGCGAACCATTGCTCTCCAACATCCGGCCACCCAGCCTGGCCTCGGCGGCCACAACCAGGCGTGACGTCAAGCCCAACGAGCCGCAACACCCGAATCGCCAACGCTATTCCGCCACAACACGGCGCAGCAAAATCATCACGCTCACAACGCTGAGTCAGGTCTGTTAACTTATAAGAGACGACGTGTCAAGACCGGATTATTGACTAAATCCACATCTTAACATCTCCGGAACGCTCAGACAGTGCACAGGATATCCGGTCCACGAAAAAGTGAAGACACGCTCTCGGGTAAACAGATGATGCTACAATTTTTACTCCATTGTAGATACTACAATGGGGCAAAAACTCCCGCGCGTCACACCTTTGATATTCGAAGGAAGTAGCTGCAGCCAACGGATCACCAGGTGGGGGGCAGAACCCAATTATGAATCATGGAAATACCTCCTGTTTTTTATCCGAAATGACTTGCCGACACAACAAAGCTTCTTTAGTTTCCCGACAATAAACTTCCGTCACAGCAACATAATAATGACTTCCATCTGAACTGCTCCATCCAACATACACCTAATTAATGGACCCTGAGTGTCTTCCGACACTCTTTTGACGCTCGTTTATTGTCTAGGTCATCTGATCATCTCGCGTCAGTCTGCGTCCGGCCTTTGCCAGGCAAAAACTCCCAAACGAGCCACCTTTCCACAGCGTTGGCGGCGTTTTGCCTCGGCCGGTGTGTCGGCGGCTCGGCGCCGCCATCTCAGGCAGTAGGGGTGAAGGTCTCGGCTGGTCGCCCGTGACACCCCGCGCGTCACAGTCAGCACGGGAAGACCCGCCCCTAACCGGAGCGAGGGCACAGCAGCGCGTGATGTGCCGGGGCGGCGGCGGCGCCCACAGCTCGCCAACTAGAAACCTGGACCGGGCCGACCGGCGTACGGTTCCGTTTCTCGAATATAACCAGCCGCGGTGATCACCTCAAGGCGGCAGCGTGCCTCAGACGCGTCTGTGCCGCGTGGAAGACAAAATGGCATCATCAACGCTAGTTTCGGATGCGTCAATTTCACAGAACTAAGCGTAGCGGAAGGATTATGATGTTACAGAGTAATTATCTCTAACATATGATAATCGTATGTGTTGGAGGAAAAGCCGTAAGTGGCTTAGTCTAAGCCACGAGTTTAAGCCACTTATACCATCAACTGGTGCTAGGCGCCACTCCACGTTCCGTTTGCGTTACAGGGCACGGCATGTGTCATCTGGACTCACGATAAATCTCACGTGGGTGTCGGGACCGAATGCAACCCAGTGGACAACAGTTTCCGCGGTAATGACAAGAAGAAAGAGTCTAACCAGATCCACAGACTCGCTTAACGACCACAATACCCCTAAAGCCATTCACGACCCACCGAGATGGGGGCAAGAATGACAAAATGTTCGCATAAAACACAATCAACCTTGGAGATGCCGGTGGACACTTTAAGGGACAGAACATATAAATAGACCACCGTGGATAAGCTAGGAGCCACAAGACTAATTATTACAGCCCTATAGTGTAACATACCTAGGGCCCGGGGGATTGTTAAAGCGGTTGCTCCTCGCGACAGTAAAGATATGACATGCCTAGAGGTGCCACACTGTCTGAGTAATACCTGCCGAATAATACATGCTCGGACGCGAGCCGATTATATTGGTCTGCATGGCCATTCACAGAGACCAAGCAATGTAATATAGCTGTAATACACGTCTGAAGCTAGCGTTCAGTCGGGAGTCAAGCCATAACACTGCCTGTACAGAGACCCTATAAAACTACTGAGAAAGCATGGAACGGGTTCACAATCCCATGGACGTTGTCACCAACATGGATACTGGACCGCGAGCCTTATATTGGCTCTGGCCATCACCCGGGCCCAGCTATTCTATTAGCTCGATACCAACCGTTCCCTTAAACATATGATCCAGACAGGTTCTCCCCTCGGCAAAATACCACCAAAACGCACCAGCTGAATCAAGCCTCAACCTCCCTCTCAAACCAACCAGGAAAGCAGTTCAATCCCGGCCTTTCACCAACCAAGCAGCATCCCCCTCCAACCAAGCAGCATCCCCCTCCAACCAAGCAGCATCCCCCTCCAACCAAGCAGCATCCCCCCTCCAACCAAGCAGCATCCCCCCTCCAACCAGGCAGCATCCCCCTCCAACCAAGCAGCACCCTCCAACAAGCAGCATCCCCCTCCAACAAGCAGCATCCCCCCTCCAACAAGCAGCTCCCACCATCCAACCAAAGCAGCATCCCCCTCCAACAATTCAGCATCCCCCTC
Organism: Semibalanus balanoides; assembly: GCA_014673585.1. Lineage (NCBI taxonomy): Eukaryota > Metazoa > Arthropoda > Thecostraca > Balanomorpha > Balanidae > Semibalanus > Semibalanus balanoides. The sequence goes on from VOPJ01011538.1 coordinate 141,776, forward strand.
CAACCAAGCAGCATCCCCCCTCCAACCAAGCAGCGCAATATAATCACGGCTATTCATCGCTCATGCACCATGACTCGCATCGCCAAGTTACACAACGAAATTGCTCATCAGACGAATCGATAATGCTGCATTATGCCTAGCCCTCAGGTCGTAGTAGACAAGTGAATCTGCTTATTGTCAACCATGCACCCCACCCATACTTAAAACAAGCAAGTGATATAGTCGTGGATTTGAAACAAATAAGACGGATTTGAAACACAAAGAAGTGACCGTATTACCTCGCAGCATCAAGTCCACAACGCTCCGACGAGCAGCCTCGCGTTATCAACTCACACACAGGAAAACTGTCCGCCGCAGAAGTGTAGTAGGTGGCCGCTCGAGATAGCATCTGCCAGCGGCCGTTTCCGTGTCGGTTCGTACCAGGGTCCGCCGGCGCTGCGTGATCCAGGCCCGCCCTAATGACCAGCTCAGCCGGAGACCTTCGGAGAACAAGTCTCCCAGTCCAGTCGCTGACGTCGTTGACAGCCTTGGTGCAACGGCACTTAAAGCTGCCACTCCCGAAGCAGCGAGACGCACAAACACGTATGATGACCGCCTGCCGCGTGAGAGGAAGCGGGCGCACAGACAGAACCGTGATACACCAGTAGCGGCGGAGCTGAGACTAACGCAGCCCCACGTATGGTGTCTGAGCGGGCATGGACATTACTCTCAGTTGCCAGGTGCTAGCGCACCCCGCAATGAAACATTCTGTTGAGCATCAAAGGCACCATACGCAGCAGTACGATGGTGATGATTATTTGGGCTTAGGGGCACCGCAACTCCTCACCATACGCAGCAATGTCATTCCGAGTTTTCCATGAAGTGGCCACACCGAATTTAGCTGTAAAAGGCGACCCATCAACTAGCGATGACAGCTTGATACGGGCAGACAGCGCGCTGCACGATGTCCCAACAATCGTACGTCACGACAGCCCAACAGCAGAATTAATGCACTGGGCAGAGGCGAGGGCTCGCGAGCCTTTCAATCGATGCTATGTAAAGCAGTACGCAAAAATAGTCCAGCAAAAACTCTCGGAACAGAGCAAGGGAATGCGTTCCATGAAGACCATCGGCCCTTGTCGTGTTTTAGGAGGAACGCACTGAAAGGTCCGTGTTTCGTGTGATCGCGTTTCGTTGTATTCCCAGCCACCATCACCCGGCCATAACGATGGGCCGGAACGACCGACCGGGTAACACAGACCGTCACCGAGAGAGGCCGACATCGACATCCGATTTCACTGCTGTGTCCACCACAGTTCGGGTGACACGCGCCGTCTGATTTGACCTACCAACCTCGCGCAGCCCGCCCGGGGACAGCCGGAGCCCGTCAGGAACGTAAGACGAAAAGTGGGGGGAGGGGGCAGTGAAACCTTGATACGTCTTGAGAGAAACCCAACCCCCTTATGTAATATTTATTTGCAGATTCGAGCTCTTCTCGTCTTCGCGAACCTTTTGCCATCAAAACAATCGCATCAAATACAAGAACGGATTTTATATAGATTGTTGTTTTAGCTGGGACGGCTGCATGCTTCTCAGATAAATATTTTATTTTTATCACCAGTTTGCAAGAACAGATTTTAGCAACACAAAATGGACGAAAAGGCCCCCATGGCCCCGCGGCTCCCTGTTTCTACGCCTATGGAGCCCGTCTGACTGCCGTACCCGCCCGGCCGTGCCCGTCGTGCCCGCCGTGCTGGCCGTGCTGGGCACGCGCCAGCCGGCCGGCCAGGCTGCAGCGGGCCGGCACCTCGACCTTGGCGCCCCCGTGCGGCCGCGCGGCTCCGTATATCTACCGCGCGCCGGCCGCCGCCAGTTAGTACCCGCCCAGACCGCGAACCGCGCACACTACCTGACGCGAGCCGCACGGATCGAGACCGAGACCGCGAGAGAGAGAGATACAGCGACTGTTGGCAGCCGTATCGGATTATCATCTCACATCTGAGATAGCACGGTGAGTAATCATCCCGCGGAGCACCGCCGCCGCTCGGTCACCGCCTGGCCACGGCCGGCGGACGAGCACTGAGGCGCGCGGTGAGGAGCGGTCTCACGCGACACGGGGGCGCAGCAGAGCGGGACGTGAGACGCGTCTCCGTCCCGGCTGCACACCAGAGCGTGTACACAATGCCGCCCACCTGACAATCAGAGCCGGCGCTGTCGATTTCATCCAGACGCGCCGCTTCACGGCACGCTTTTCCCTGGCTGATGACGGGCCACGTCAGGCGGAGAGGGGTGTTGAGTGAGGTGCCGCGCTGGGTGACAGTCAGTCGAGTGCCGACCGCCGCGCGTCGCAGAGCTAGCCCAAACCGACCGTGCGACCAGCCCTCAACACATTCCCAGTCCAACCAGCCCGGTCTTCAGAACATACCTAGTCCACCGAGCTCTCGGAAAATTCCCAGTGCGACCAGTGGACACTCCCTCGCCTTCAGCCAAGCCCCCGGACCTGGGCCCATCGTGCAGCGATGGCGATGTCGCGAGCGATGCACACGGTACGCCCCGTTTTCCTTTCGCCTCGGCTCGGTCGTGGCCCGGTCGGGGCCCGATCGGGGCCCGATCGGGGCTCGGCCCGGCCGGGAGACCGGTTGGCCGGCCGGCTGGGGCCACCGAGTCTTCGTGTCAAGGTGCACGGCCTCCGCCTGCCTAGCAGCCTTGACTGGCGCCAGCACCGCTGACCCGGCCGACGCCCCGCTCTTGGCACCGCACTCGGCACCGATTTTGCACGGCCGACACTGTACGCCGACGCCCCGGGTCAGTCATGACCCTGTCACACAGTCACGTTCTGTCAGGGTCACGTTCACGCCTGTTATGCCGCAGCCATACCACATACCACAACACACGTGATTTAAATTCAGTTACAGCGACGGTGATACTCCTGTGTACTCGACCCAATTCAACGGAGCTTGTGGCTGACTCTTGCCTCGTCTTGTTGCAGATGTTACGACTGAGCTTGCTCGGAGCACTGGCGGCGCTGCTGGCCGCCACCACAGCCCGTCCCCAGACCGGCGCCGTGTGGCCCGGCTTCGTCGACGGCCAGACCTCCGGCAGCATCGCGCGCGGCGCCTTCAGCGGCCAGTTCGTGGCGCCGCAGCCGGAGCAGGGCGGCTTCCGTCCGGTCCGTCCGCTGACGCACCGCCAGGGCCGCCGGATCGCGGCTGACACCGTCACCAACCAGCTGGTCGCCACGACCACCACGGCCAAGCCCAAGTCGAAGCTGGTGACGCTGCGGCCGATCGGCAACAACATCCAGGAGATTCTCTTCAACAACAACTACCGCGAGACGCCCGGCGAGAAGGAGCCGGAGATCAACAACATCGACGACTACAGCCAGCTCGACGGCCTGCACCCCAGTGAGGTCTGGCTGCTGGACGACGACCTCCTCGTGCTCAAGGGCGGCGAGCTCGCCTCAGGTTTCATCGACACGACGCCGATCGACAACTACGAGGCTCCGTACCGTGAGCCCAAGTTCCCGCCGCCCGGCTTCAACCCGGACGGTATCCTGCCGCCGGGCATGTTCGACACCTCGTTCGCTGGCGGTCAGGGTCAGCGCCAGCAGGAGGCGTTCATCCCAGAGTTCGGCTACGACCCGTACGGCGCCGGTCGCGTCGGTCGCACTGGTCAGACGGCACCGGAGCCGCGCCGCGTCCTGCCTCCTGCCGGCTTCCAGTTCCCGTCCGCAGCCCCGGCGCCCGCTGTCGGTGACGTGCCGCGTCACACACATCAGCAGACGACGTACGTCAAGGGGCGTTCCTTCCCCAACCGCCAGCCGTCGGCTGGCTTCATCCACAACATCGACGGTCTGCCCAAGTCGTTCAGCACGAGTAACAGCTACCCAGCGGCGGCGGCGGCGCTGAGTGGGCGGCAGCAGCGGCTGGCGCTGCCGCAGGCGCGGGGGCCCGCCGCGTCACAGCCGCGCGGAGCGTTCAGCGCGCCGGCCACCACCGTGTACGACTCAAACGGCAACTACATGACGTACACCAACCACGACGGCGGCTTCAGCTACTCGTACAAGACGGACGGCAAGACGCGGTGAGGCGGCGGCTGTCGCGCCCGGCACCGCCGGGACCCATCCTCAGAGGCTGTGCGATCGGCCGACAGACTGGCCGGCGGGTCGGCGGTGTGTCCACGTGACACGCCGCCCGAGCCGCCCCCGCCCGGCCGCCAGCGGCGCCGGGGCGCGGCGCGCGCGGTACCCCAGTACGGACGGCGGGCCTGCCCCAGACAAGGGCAGGCGACTCACTCCACCGTCCGCTGACCGCGTCCGCCAGCACCGAGCAGGCGTCATTGTTATTGTTGTTGACGCTCGTACCGTTGTTACTCATTGTACATATGTCAGCCGCCATGTATATACATCCATTGTGTTCATCGTAGGTGTGTACAAATAAAGTCGACTCACTGATGACTCAACGCGTCTGAACGCACCGTACGGGATGACCTCATCACGCGCTCGTAACGCGCTCCGACCTACGTGACGCCGAGCTCACTGACCGATCAGCGGGATGACGTAAACATGACGTAAACGAGACGCTAATCAGCCGCTCCGATCGTCTCAGGCGACACCGGGTCCACGGTCAGGGCAGGTCACGACACTCCCGTTTGACCACCGCCCGTGACAGTTATGTAACATACACCGCTACCATATACGCCGGGCCGGATCTGCAAAGCCGCACGCCACGAGGGGCCCAGCTCACATGATCAACATCCAGTCCAGTCCTGGCCAGCCCACCAGCAGGTGTGCAGGCTACAGTTCACACCTCCCAAGGACCAGTTCTGTCCAGGCACGACCGAAGCCACGGCTGCTACCACTGGCAGGGCTGGCGAGGCTAGCGAGGCTGGCCGGCCCAACCGACCTCATTCCCGCGTGCCAAGTTCATGCCCGGCGCGTCGGCCTCACGCGACGGCAACTTTCGCAACTCTCCCAAATTGACGGCATGATTACGTGATCTGTTGTTTGGTGACGATTGACAATCGTAACGATAGACAATCGCGTAAAAACCGGGCCGCCGATAACAGTACGTGTGAGCCGTGTGGGCACCGCCTCTGCTAGCGCCCCGGCGCTGGGCCGCTGCATTTGCTCGGTTCTGAACCGGGCCGGTGTATATTCGATCAGCACCGATAGCCAGCAGTCCAAGCGCTGGCCACAAGGACGCCGATCGGTAGCCTTGTGGTCGCTCCAGGCATGTGGCCAGACCGGCACTGACAGCGCAGGCATCAGCTCTGCCGCGCTACGAGACACCGCTATCTGCACAGTGTACAGGATACACAGCACAGTGAGTAGGAAAGACCTAATGAACAATTCATACGAGCAGAGATACTTCAAAGCAGATGCTACGATGGAGTACCAGTGGCAGTTGGCACTGAGGTGCTCCGACTCCGCACTCAGCAGCGGGTTTAACACATCGTCGATGGTAGTAATAAATATTAAAATATATTCTGCGGAGGCGATTGTAGTAATAAGATCACTTATGGGGTTAGATATGATTCCCTCTCGCTGTGCTGTGATTCTTTTGAAGACTAGAGCCGTTATCAGCTCTGATAGTTAGATCCTAGGTGCTCTTGCGGCGGGCCATAACTTAGGTCGTAGGTGCTACGGGATATCGTTCATAGCAATGCGCAGGGCTGTGTCGGGTGCAGGGGAATATAAGAACTCGACGCGAAGCTGGTGTACAGGTATCAACATCTCTGATGCTCTCGAGCTGAAGGCCTGGAGCTTTCGCGGCGTTGTTGGTGCAGATTCTCGTTGGTGTTCGCGTGATCTGGGCGTGTCCTTCTTGCAATGATAGGGAACATGTTGTCTTTAGTCGCAGGTAATTGCCATCCTAGTATGGTTCGCGTCATGAAGGCTACGTTCAGTATGTGGTTTTCGCTTGATGAGATCTAACTTATGATGTCTGATTCTGATAATTTGTCACTGGTCATCTGTCAGCCAGTTAGAAGTGGTTGAGTTGGCGTCTCAGCTGGTCATGATATAATTATTTGTCCATGTTTCGAGACCAGGATGCAATAGGACCGGTGTACAGCTCTGGTTCCGTTGTCCGAATACTGTTCTCTCGAAGTTTATACTTACGAACTCTCTCGTCACGAAGTTTTCCGAATCAAAAAAACAAAATGCATGATATGGATGTAAAACGTCCAGTAGTTGGTCGAGCAGGAGAGGTCCCAAGAGGAGAATGCTCTATAAATGAAGTACTTGTTGTGGACATTTTGTGGCTCGTCACATACGCACAGTTTAGGGACATATGCAGAAAGAGGCACAAAATTCCATTATATATCCACTCTAAAGTCTCACAGCGTGACGTAAGATGCCATCGTATGGCGCTATTGGAATCGATGTTATTGCTCATAGCTATGCTCGCTTAGCAGACACACGCGGGATCTGGTGGTCTGGGGGACGACTTCATGCGACATTATCCGACTAATCGATGCACAGATTCCTGGCAACTCTTGAGAATTTCTCTCGCGTAACACGTCTCAAAAAAGTTCAAAATAGCGCCAATACCATGAGTCTCAAAATAATATTAGCTCGGTCGTCTGTCCTTGCTGGATTCGAGCGCTGGCATGACTTACAGCTTGTTGGATCTGGCTGCATCTCCGCAGTCTCTGGTCCACCCGACCTCCTAACGACCGTGACGTGGTGCTGCATGACGAGTATTCGCCCTCGCCTCGCACCCTGGGTAGATATCTCGAGAACCGCTCGGTCGATTACTATGGGACTAACACCATTCGTCATGACATCTTTCTTGATGAACCCCAAAATTTATGTTTGTTAAAAAATGGGAGGCCAAGGGCAATTTTTTAATGTTTTTGAAAGGTCATTGCAGCCATGCAGTTCGACCGATTTGCATGCAACAAACGTTTTGCTTAGCTTGAAATGAACTGGTCTTCAATATATTATAAAAAAGACAAGTACCCATATTAAAAAACATATGCGTATTCAGGGGATGTAAAATGGGAGAAGACTATTAATAACAAATATGCGCTGTTCGTGATTTTTGGGACGATGTGAACGTCACATGTAGGCATTTTGGTGTAATTTGTTAAATTAGTATATAACGCATAGGCGATCCAGGTAAACGACGTGGGGGCACCATGCGCGTAACGCTTTGTATCATGCTGGTAATTTCAAGTTGGACCTTATTTGAGGGAGCGCATCGCCTCCCATTTTGAGTACCTTGCCCCTCTGCCCAAAATATGCACATTCTCAGAATTTAGTATGCATATTGCAGTGAAAATGTTTCTGACACATTTATTGCACCACAAACTACGAAGGAAGTATGCGCCACACAACCGCATTCGTAACGCCATCCCCAAAACAGGAGTCTGATACCGCGTCTGCTGAGCCGATTCTGTCCCAATTTTGACACAACACGTCTAAATCAATTATGGGAAAAGCCAGAAAATTTAAAGAAGCTAGGCCCAGTAGTTCAGAAGCAGCAAGTGAAAAAACACCGGGGGGGGGGCAGAATCTGTCCATCCGCAAGGAATAGGGTTAAGGCATATGAAAAAGCTGTATCCAAGAGACATATGAGAAAGCTGTATCCAAGAGAAGAGTCCAAAAATGGAACTGAATGAAAAACGAATGTCGTGTAGGAAGTCCTCGGCAATAACGGTGAATCGGGCCTGAGAAACAGAAGTTGACGGCACCAAAATAAAACGTCGGCTATGCCTGGGATAACATGATGCATATGGTTATCCTTGAGCGTTCTCAGACTCAAACAAGGTATTTGCCTGGAGTTACATGGAAAACATCTCCAAATGATCATATTAAACAAAGACATCAATCAATTCCACGAAACGATCAGGTCCGGGTGCATTAGCGCTCCCGACCTTTCTAAACAGTCGTCACTCGGCATGTAACAAACAAAGGATCAAAATGCGCTCCATAATGCACCGCACCCACAATGGGAGCGGTTGCTCACATGGAAAAGACAGCATTGCACGGCCCCGGCAAGGACGCAGGTGCATGTTCCACGTCGGTCGTGCGTCATGTAAAGATGCAGGGCCCGCAACGGCCCTGCTGAAGGCCGCAGGAAGATTGGGCTCAGGATGGGCGCCACTTTCCGCCCTCCCGTCATACGGAAAAACGCAGACTCCAGAGCTCCAAATACCAGGTTCCGTGTATTTTAAGCTACTGGGAAATCGCTGGTCACGCAATACTGTCTCACGCGCCCATGATACCTGGTAAGGTTCAGTCATGGATGTGAAAGTCAAATGTATGTTTATGCACGCATTTTTGAAAATAAGCTCAGGCTCCTAACACCGATTATTTTTTGGATCAGGCAAGGTCATGCTTCCCTCCCAAAAAACACACATGACGTCTTACACCATTTAGAGCTCCTTGTGCGGTTTTTATCTAACCACGCAACACCTTTTTCACGGGAAAACTAGCAAGAACAAAAGCTTCATGCGAGCACGCGCCCTGGATGGCCTCTGATGACAGCATGCCCTGGAGGGAGGGGAGACTTCACCCCCTCCCTCCAAGATCTCGAAAACTATACAACGTAAAGACAAGCAGATAGTGGCGTTAGATAGCTCGAGACAAGCTCTATCAAAAGTATATCGGTTCTTTTTTAGGTCAGGTCAATATTGCAGTCACCAGAGGTCATCAAAGGACAGATTTGCCAGATTTAGGACTTCGCTCCAGAAACACCTAAATCTCTCGGGATTATGATAGCCAGGAACAAACGGAAAAAAGCAATCGAAAGCTCTTACCATATGCAATCACCAGCGTGTCTTTAAATTTGAGCTCAGATCAACGGTTTAGGCTCCAGAGGTCATCACAGGTCAAAAAGACTATGTTTTGGCAAAACTGTTTGTTTTTTCACAAATATTTGTTTACTAACAAAGATAAAGCAATACGTTTGACGTCATAATGTTTTGTCTCGTCAAGACGCTTCAAACCTTGTTAATGTTGACCAGGTTAGGTCAACTTAGAAATTCGACCTCAGGTCAAGGTCAAGTGGTGACCCGAGAAGTTTATGTTGCATATTGGGGGACGTGTCTTGACGAGCACATTGGTGCCGGTTTCACTTATCAATCTGCATTCCGTCGATAGTTATTGACAAAATGTTGGTGACCTCGGATGACCTCAGCTGACCCTGTAGGGTTCACTGAACAAAAATTGCACCTGGGATCATCAAGAATACCCTATGACAACATGATCCAGAAGGCAATTGACTGATATCATGCATATCCTCAGAATATGAAGCACTTTAATATTTCCAAAATGACTTATAGATAATGGGGAGGTCACGAAATTGACCCGACCTTAGGTCACCGACATACAAATTCAATATATACGAACTGTAGGCATCTTTGACCTTATGAAATTAGGTATGCGTGTTAGAAATCGATCGGTCAAAAACTGTGGCTGTGGTACGACCGCCAACTTTTGAAAAAGGGGTCATCACGTGACCTAGTCTGGTGACCTGACCTGAGATGACCTGAGGTTAAGAATGGCACATATAGTGGGTGGTTAATTAACAAACAAGTGTGCAAAAAATCCGGCGCTTCGCGCCACCGTTTTTCCGCTATCCTCGAAAAACCGTAGGGGTAGGCGAATGCCCCCCCCCCCCTCTCCAGGGCGCGTGTTAACAACCGCTGAGGCTGTTCGCAGTTCGCACCCCCCTTATAAGGTCATCCTCGGCCATTGTCACTGACATAGACTATCCCGACCAGGGGTCTGAATGTACTCAGATTTGAATGTGCTGAGGTACTGCACTAGATGTAATGAGATTCAAAGGATTGTGTAAGCTTCAAAATGCACACAACCAACGCAAAGAATACATTTCGAAGCGTAGTGAATGCTTATAGCTTATCTCAATTTCGTCTTCCGGGAAGAGCTTCAAACCGCTGCGACCAAAATCCCCGCCATTTCTGAAAATCGCACACTGTAATTTGCGGGGTTTTGTGGACTTTTCCACACAAGTTCTGTTGTGATCTGAGGACACTTCACTGATAAAACTGGCCAGTGTCATCAAACCACTAAGTTGCAGCTGATCTGAGACCCCGCATAACCAGTTAAGGCAACTTACTGGGCTTTTTTACTTTGGGACTTTCGGAAATGGTCTGGCTTAACATACCAAGCTGATGAACACTAACAAGGACAAACGTAGGCACACATAGAACGAAAAACAAGTTTCAAAAAGTAACTAGAAAAAACATGAATGAAAAATTAGTCTGGTCTGTTGTTGTTGATTTAATCTGCAGATATGCTAATCATAATGATGGAATAGTTTTACTTATCCTTCAAAGGGAGTAAAAGAGAACAGTTGTACCCAGCTCGTAGAACAAGACAAATGACTTCTGGAAGTCGCAGGGAAAACCATGAAAAGTGAATATGCATGAAAAATACCCCTAAGCTGTTGTCGTGTTTGGCTAGCGTAATTCCCTGACATACTACGGATGTTTCCGGAACGATGACAACGAGATGAAGCTGGAAATCCAGCGACAAACCCCAGAAACGCCCGGCGCCGTGGGCCAGCTTCAAAGAAACTTCCGACCCGGAGAGTCCGACTAGAGTCGGGCGCATTATCCTTACTGCATGACTTTCTCAGGCCCACCTCTCCGAAACATAAATAACAAAGCCCTACAACATGAAGCTGTTTACAGCATTATATCATCGCGGCGCCGTGGGGCTGTGATTAGGCTGGGTGAACATAATCGGGTTTCGTCAGCCGGTTGCCCCAGTCGGTGATACACTGATGAAGCATTCAGGCGGGCCGTCGGTTGTTACTGGGAATACGCGTGGGCCGAGACTCAGTGCGCCATAAGCAGACAACACAAGTTTGTTTGTCTCTCCGGCGGTCATTCGAAAGAGTGCTAGGGTTCATGTGTGGCGCAATCTCATATGGTAGTGACTAATGAGTGATGATGATTTGTGTTTAAGCGTATAGGTCTGATACAAGTACATTCGCAACGGACAACTTGTGTTGCGTGTTTAAAAGATGAGAAAGCATACCTGCGTTGTTACCGAGACAATTCGGATATGTCCTGCCCACTCTAATCCACTGACCAAAAATAACAGCTTCTGCGAAAAGTTAGGTATTTATCCGTACCAATTTAAGGTAGGTTACTAATTTGAGGTAGGTTAATTACGACAAAGAGGGAAATATCAAATTGTATTGCTTCATTTTCCTCTTCCTACACCGTCACAAATAACTTGTCTGAGGACTGTGCGTCGTTTGTCCCAGCTGGTACTAGCCTGGTACAAACGACGTCACATGTGTACGTACTAGCCACATCCGGATAGTAAGCCTCTAGTCACGCTCACCCGACATCTGGCCGGTCACATTCACACGGATTTGCCACCCCTTACGCGCAGAGCCATCACCGCCACGCACCGCCACGACCCTACCGGACACTGCTGTCATTAATCGTCAACCGCAACAACAGATCAACCCACCAAACCAGACCAAACGGCCGACAGCTGCCGTGACTTCATCGTTAAAGCCGCGCCGGAAACGGACTTTGCGATCTGTGAAATGGTCTCAGCCTAGTCGAACACACATACTTCAATACATGTGGTCCGCCTGTCAAGTTACACATTGTGAGCAGACCACAATCAGGCTGTCTGCTGTATTTCCAGGACCCATCACCCGCGTATTACATGTGAAGCAGGCGTGATCAGACGATCAGAGCGGAGAAGCAGCGTGTAGACTGTAGGTATGGCGGGCGGAACAGATGGGACGGGAGGAACAAGCTGAACAGAAGAGGCGGACAGGGCTCCGCCACAGCGGGGGGGAGAGACGTGTCTCCCAAACATTTTATTTATTTTAACATTACACCTATGGGCCTTGCATGGAAAGAATCGACTTCAGAATGTCTCCCCCTTCCCCCAAAAAAACTTCGGAAGGAAGCAGCGCCCTTGGAACTTGGAAGCGGGCATGGTGTGCCCGGCTACCGGCCAGGAGGGATGGGGGTCATCCGTCTCACTGTAGCCTACGCCCCCACTGTTACGCCTAAGCCGCCTCGTGTAGCCTATCTACGCGCACCCATATAGCTACACCTCCGCCTCACTGTTAGCCTATCGCCCGCTCGCCACTGTACGCCTACACTCGCCGTCCACTGTAGCCCAACCGCGCCCTTGTTAGCCTACCCCCGAGGGGCCACCCCCCGTCGCCACTGAGCCTTATGCCGCGCGCCACTGTAGCCTACACTCGCTCACTGATAGGCCTACGCCCCGCGCCACTGTAGCCTACGCCCCGCCCACTGTAGGCCTACCATCCCACTCATGCGTAGCCTGCGGCCTGTAGCAGGATTGGTGATGAGTGTCTTAGGGTTGCCACTAATTCCATGGTATTTGGCGCCCGTGCCGGAGTGGAAGCGACCCCGACCGAGACTCTGTCCGTCTCCAAACTCTGCAGGTCATTGTTTGGGTTACACACAGCCGGACGGCAGAATTTCAGACCGCCGTGGAAGCCGGAGGCCGCGACCAGAGAAGCCCACGACCAGTGCGTAGTACCGGCCATCTCAGCAGGAGCGACGGCACGGTGGCATAGAAGCCTGGCCGCGACCCAGAGAACCCCACGACCCAGTGCGAGTACCGCCATCTCAGCAGGAGCGACGGAACGCTGGACACCGTTTATCCACACGGCGGGTCATTGCCGTGAGAGATCAGCCGACGTCGCTCGTCATTCTGATATTTCCAGCATGGCATGGCCATTACCCCGCTCGCCTACCGGCGGTGGGGCCGATCTGAGTTAGCGGCGTACCGGTCATATTGCACCAGTCTGACCCTGGTCAGACCGGGCGACGAGGGGCAGCCGCTACCACAGACACAGACGCCAGCCAGTGTCGACAGGGCCGGGACCAGTCAGCAGGGTCAGCAGGGTCAGCAGGGTCAGCAGGGTCAGCAGGGTCAGCAGGGTCAACGGTCAAGGGGTCAACGGGGTCAAACGGGGTCAACGGGTAAACGGCGCAAACGGTGGTCAACGGGGTCAACGGGGTAACGGGGTCCACGGGTCACGGGTCAACGAGGGTCAACTGGGGTCAACGGGTCAACGGGGTCAACGGGGTCAACGGGGTCAACGGGGTCAACGGGGGTCAACTTCGGGGTCAACGGGCAACGGTCATACGGCTGTCAACGGGGTCATACGGGGTCACGGGGTCAAACGGGGGTCAACGGGCGTCAACGGGGTCAACGGTAACAGGTCAAACTGGTCAGAGCGGGGCAACGGTCGCATGCCAGCCAGTGCCAGCTAAGTGCCAGCAGTATGCCAGCCAGTGTCAGCAGTTCTCAGTGTTCAGCATGTCAGCAGTTCGAGCATGTCAGCTCAGTTTCAGGCACGTGTTCAGCAGTTGTCAGCAGTGTCAGCAGTGTCTGTCTAGCAGTGTCACAACATTGTCAGCAGTGTCAGCAGTGTCAGCAGTGTCAGCAGTGTCAGCCCAGTGTCAGCAGTTCAGGCCACGTGTCAAGCCTCCTGCTCCAGGTCCAGTCGTTCAGTGTCAGCAGTGTCAGCGTTACGAGTGTCAGCAGTGTCAGCAGTTGTTCAGCAGTTCAGCCAGTGGTCACAGTGTCAGCAGTGTCTGCAGTGTCGGGCAGGTTCAGTAGAGTTGCCGGCGGTCAGCAAGTCAGCAGAGTCAGCAGATGGTCAGCAGAGTCGGCAGGTCAGCAGGTCAGCAGAGTCAGCAGAGTCCAGCAGGAGTCAGAGGGTCAGCAGGGTCAGCAAGGGTCAGCAGGGTCAGCAGGGTAGCAGGGTCAGGCAGAGTCAGGCAGAGTCAGCAGAGTCAGCAGGTCAAAGCAGGAGTCAGCAGAGTCGAGCAGAGTCTAGCTAGAGTCAGCAGAGTCCGGCAAGTTCAGCAGGTGTCTAGCAGTGTCAGCAGTAGCAGTTCAGCAGTTGTCGATCAGACGTACTGCTCAGCCATCCAGCAGGTGCAGGCAGTGCCAGCTCATGCCAGCAGTGCCAGCATGCAGAGTGCCAGCTAGTGCCGCAGTGCAGCATGCCAGCAGTGCAGCCAGGCCAGCAGTGCCAGCAGGCCACAAGTGCCAGCAGTCCAGCAAGTGCCAGGCAAGTGCACAGTCCACAGTGCAGCAGTTGCCAGCCATGCCAGCAGCCAGCAGTGCCACAGTGCCAGCATGCCAGCAGTCCAGCCAGTGCCAGCGAGTTTGCCAGCAGTGGGGGGTTTGGAGGGGGGCCAGGCAGTTGGGGGGTCCCAAGGCAATGTTGCCAGCAGTGCCAGCATGCCAGCAGTGCCAGGCAGTGCCCAGCAGTGCCAGCAGTGGCCAGCAGTGCCAGGCAGTGCAGCAGAGTGCCAGCTCCAGTCCAGCAGTGCCAGCAGTCGCCAGCAGTGGCCACAGTGCCAGCCAGTGCCAGCAGTTGCCAGCAGTGCCGCAGTTGTCAGCAGTTGCGGCAGAGTCAGTAGATGTCCGCAGGTCGCAGTCAGCAGAGTCCAGCAGATTCAGCAGATCCGGCATGGGTCAGCAGGGTGTTCAGCAGTGAGTTCGCAGGTCAGCAGGGTCAGCGAGTCAAGCAGAGTCAGCAGATCAGCAGAGTGAAGTCAGCCAAGAGCAGCAGTCTGCAGGATCAAGCAAGGTCAGCCAGAGTCGCAGAGTCGGCAGAGTCGGCAGATAGTCGGCAGAGTCGGCAGAGTCGGGCAGTCGCCAGAGTCGGCAGAGTCGGCAGTTTCAGCAGTGTTCAGCAGTGTCAGCTTGAGTCAGCAGAGTCAGCAGAGTCAGCAGAGTCAGCAGAGTCAGCAGATTCACAGTTCAGCAGAAGTCAGCAGTGTCAGCAGTGTCAGCAGAGTCAGCAGTGTTCTAGTCGTGTTGTCAGCAGTGTCGCAGTGTTCAGCCAGTGTCAGCAGTGTCAGCAGTTCAGCAGTGCAGAAGAGTCAGCTGAGTCGCAAGTGTCAGCAGAGTCAGCAGTGTCAGACAGTGTCAGCTCAGCAGTGTCAGCAGTCCAGCAGTGTCAGCAGTGTCAGCAGTGTCAGCAGTGTCAGCAGTGTCAGCAGAGCAGCTAGGTCAGCAGTGTCAGCGATCAGCTAGTTAGCAGTGTCAGCAGTGTCAGCAGAGTCAGCTAGATCAGCAGTGTCAGCAGTTTAGCAGTAGTCAGCAGTGTTCAGCATGTCAGGCAGGGTCAGCATTCAGCAGGGTCGTGACCTCGGGCGGATTGCCCGCGTGTAGCAGCCCCCGTCCGAACAGCACGGGCCGAGCGATAAGCATCTCAGCGTCACGGAGTGCCGCGCAGAACGCGCTCCAGACCCGGGCACGGTCCCCACTACTCACTAATGCCCCGATACTGACTACTGCCCGAGGTCTAAGCGATGAAGCGTGCAGTCGTAGTGCGGTCCACGTGCGGTTCCCATGTGGTCCACGCGAGGGGACGTGACCCGAAGTCACCATTGACAGAGCGTGAGCGGTGCCCTAGCCAGTCAGTTGCAACACTTGGCCACTGCGCAACGCCCAGTCAGTCGGAAATAGGTGCTGATTGGGCGATACAGGCTAGGCGCGGCGACAGTGGGAATTCGCTTTTCAGCCCCAGTCGCACGACATACCTACGAAGGCAGACATGCGAAACCCGCCTTGGGAATCGGGCATATCATATGGATGACGGGAAATTAGTCGTGGAAATAGATAACATCGTCGAATTCAGTCTGCAAGCGTAAGTAATCGCCGACAAAAATAGCTACGACAGAGCAGAGCGTAACGACTTTCCTACGCTATGTCCTTGCAGAATATTTATCCTCGAATGACCTTGTCGTTCCAGCGCATCACATCACCCTGGTTAATCATCTGCCTGGCCATGAGAAGGCGAAATATTATCGGCCACATCTCATCCGCATCGTAATGAACGGCTGCGCGACAGGCCACCTGTCAGTGACACCCTGTACCAGTGCGGACCCCCCCCCCTCCGGCCCGTGTAAGCGCAATAATCCATTGCAGGCTTAAACCACACGGAGAGGTAGTTTGCACACACATAGCACCAAACCATATACACGCGTTGCTCGTAAAAGCGATACTATACTAGATGTTGAGACACAGGCGCTGTATGTCCGAACCTCAGCGCTGCCCCACAATCGCGCAGCGCGATCGTATTATACGACTTAAGTTACTGTGGACTGGAATTGATAAAATAGACTGTTGTTCATGGGCTAATGTAGCGACAACCTCACAAAAAGTCAGGAGCTGCATATTTAAACAGTCATGCAGCGAATTGGCGTCTCCAAAGGCGAGTGACTGGCCCCCACAAGCCTGATAAAAGATGTGATACATATTTAGCGTTCTGTGGTTACTGTGAACTGGCACGCCAATCAGTTCACCAGAATGCTCCGCCACCACACCAAATAGTTTATAAGCAGTAGATTCGTTAAGGAATTTATGCACTTTGGTGGTAAAAGTATGTAGTATTATGTATGAAATATGAGAATGCCCTGATTACGGTCCTGGCATTCATTTTTGCGAAAAAAGCAGATTTGTTGTTAATTTGAAATAATAATATGTTTACATGTGACGTCCACAATCTTGCGTCACCAAGCGAGTTGGTGTCCGTCGCCACAAGGAGATCGAACGGCAAACTTTTGCGCCCGCTCCAGTGACAAGCTGCTGTGCCGCACCCGCACGATGGGGTGCACCGTGTAGGGTGAAAAACCGAGGCTGGTCGACCTGAGCGGTTCGTCGCCGATAGGTATAGGACGTGGGGCACGCATACCGTGAACCTAGTGTACCGAGCGCCTGACCGACGTCGGTGGCTGGTCGGGGCGGAGCGTGCAAGGTAACTGACATATACTGGGCGGGACGGGTCTCAAAAAGCGAAGCTGGGTGCCAATCACAGTGGTAGTAAACTACTGTAATGACGTTATGCGAAACGTCACGGGAATTATGTGGACGTTGAAATTATGAACCACATATTGACCAACGTTTTTGCGTTGAAACTCAGGCAACTAGTCGCTTGGAGGGATAAAATTTTCGGATTTGGGGTTTCTAGACACCCGACAACTGGCTATTCTCAGTTAAAAAACTAATGTTAAAGAGCTCTATATCCTGTTAAGTTGAGTCTAAAAATAAACACACCCGTAACTGCATGTTATTTGCGGCAATAGACGTACATTAATTGTTAATTCCCGTTTAGTCGAAAACACGGATTCAATAGAAAACGCCGATTACTTTCTAATACTCATTCCTAAAACGAATTCCGTCTCGTTAAGCATGGTCACCTTGTGAGTTCCAATAGCAAATAAAAACACCGGTTCAAATGACCTTTGAAGGCCCGCTGTGGCTCATGGTAACATCAGTCAAGGCAGCCCACAATAGAGAACCAGTAGCGGCATGTAGTGCCTCCTCAGGTAACGTCTCTGGTCTGAGTTGACTCTGACATGCCCCTGAGAGTCAGTTGGGTGCCGCACACACTGGTATGCACTGACCCACTCAGCTGGTGACCAGAGTAGACTAGCCGGCCGTTTTTGTCCCCTCAGGGAACAGGTCAAGCCGCCGCAGGTCCCACGTAAAAAGCTGTCACGTCCGTGCAATGCACAGTGGTTATGCAGAACGTTACAAGATTTCGGTCAACGAAGCCCCTCCTATGTTTTAAGACAGGTCCGAGCAAGGCCTACTAATGCGAGACGTAAGGAGAGGTGCGGCTTTTATCACTGTAAACGGTCCTAAAATGGCATGCCCAGTGCCCACTCAGCAAACCCCGTAGCATTATCAGTTTAAGCAGCGTCCGACACAGCCCACCTCGCCAGCTTGGAGCTCAGCAGTCAGCAGCTTCCAGCTCCACCGTGCCCTGCACCCTGCACCCCGCACCCCTGGCCTATCCGGTCCAAGCAACAGCAGCAGCAGCCGAGAGCATCATCCCGTCCGCAGCGAAAGGAGAGGAGACAGGCAGGGGCAACACGGGTTGCGACAGCAGACAGGCACACAAACCAGCCGTTCTCAGCGATAGCGGCCCGGCTGGCCCGATCGAATCCATCGCGTTTACCATACCGGACCGTGCCAAGGCGAACGCCGTGCCGTGACAACGTGCCGAGACAACAAAGCCAGCCAGCCGCGTCCAGCGAGCAGGCGGAGCGGAGCGGCGCTCCTGAGACAGACGCCAGCCTACCGTGTCGTCACCGCACGCCAGCCGGCAGACGGCCGACAGCGGGTCACGGTGGGTCGACCCGGGTCACCGCCGCAGGCGAGGCGGGTCGTCCAGCTTCCGGACCAAAACACACACGGACCGGGGCGGTAGCCAGGAACCGGGGCGTGTCCGCCGCCACGGCGCAGCAAGGCAACGAGTGAGGCTCCCATGAAGCAACGCGTACGGCGCAATGATGCGCGCAGGGCTGCAGCGCTCACCAGTGAGGCAACCGGCGCGGCGCCACCGCCCCACCGCCCCACTACTGCACCATCCCGCCGCTCCACCGCCCCGCCACCGCAGCGCCATCGCTTCCCTCAGTGGGAGAGGGATGGCCGGCCGTTGCACACCTCTCTCTCCCCTCACATAGCACATGTGACCCCGCCCTTCATCCCGGTGCCGCAACAGGGCTCCCCGCGGCCTGAGAAGCACGCGGCAGCGACAGAAATGGCATCGACGCTCCCGCCCGCCAGCTGCACACATTAGCACGCTCGAAGTTGGTAATTATAAACGTACTGAATTTGACCGGTCACCCCGTGAGTTACAACACAAAGTTCGTCAAGTGGTGAGCAGACGCCAGTGCCGCCCAGTTTATCATTACTCTGTCAGCTGGAGAGTGCCGACTGGAGGGAGATGGGCTCATCGTCGCCCACCTTAATGTGTGTCTCAATCGACAGCCAGCTCTCAATCGAGCTCATTACAAATGCATTACACCTTTCATAGCCAGATGTGGGGGTAGAACTTTCTCAAGCAAGGGCCACAAGTCGCGCATATCTCCACAGTTCCATCAATCACCCCACAGTAATCCCTTTGGCAAGAGCTACGCAGATTCCAAATCGTGTCGACAATACTCAGCAGCGCTAGTTGCCAATCTTTCGCTCCCTGCAGCATCGCTACTCCAGCGACTCGGCTACTCGCTAATCCAGGTGTCTTCGACACAGCCAGTGACCCGTCCCTCGCCACTGGCCTCCCTGCACCATCGCCGTGTCACCACTGGCGTTTCTCAACAGCCGGCGTCTCTCCATCGCGTCCATTACATCTACAGCACACCTCCAATGGTCCCATAAGTAGGCAGGGTTCATTACCAATCAAGTGTAACCGGTCACACCAAGTGACGGCAGTGTTGTCAACGCTGCGACGTTCCGCACTGATAGCTTCAGCCAGAGTAGCGCTGCACGGAAAGAAGTCTCGACAGTGATACTCGGTGTCAAAGGTAGCCGGCCTTTTCTTCTTCTCTGCACAGCCAGTGGCCCGTCTCTCCCTCTGCGCTTGTGTACCTCCTCCATGCCACCCCCAGCCTCCCCCCATGCCACCCCGGGCTCCCTCCATGCCACCCCCAGTCGGGCCGTTTCACAACAGCCCAGCAGCGGCCAGTCGGCCGGCGCCACTGACAATGGCCACTGAGAAGCCGCGGTCACGACCCGCTGAGCTGAGGTCACGACCCGCTGAGCTGAGGTCACGACCCGCTGAGCTGAGGTCACGACCCGCTGAGCTGAGGTCACGACCTGCTGAGCTGAGGTCACACAGACGCTCAGTGCGGTCCGTTGCGGCCGGTGAGGTCCAGCATAAGGCGCTTGGTTAGGTCCGGCGCAGGGCGGGCGGTTAGGTCCGGCGCAGGGCGGGCGGTTAGGTCCGGCGCAGGGCGGGCGGTGCAGTCCGGCGCAGGGCGGGCAGCGGTCAGCAGCCGTGCTCCAAAACTCGCAGAAACAAACGGCCATTGTTCGGTCGGCGAAACGCTCCGATACACGAGCGGAGTACCGCACAAGTGATCGTGACGTACTGACCGGTAGCAGACACGACCAGAATAGGTCAGCAAACACTGTACGTTTCCCCCCTCATTTGCATCCATCCTATATCTCCCCTCTTCACGCATTACCTCCATCGCTGAACGTAACAGTAGGCTGGAACGTTGCGTTAGGTTTACTGTTACGAACATCGTAACATTAGGTGTTCGTAACACTAGGTACGACTGTAAGGAGCTGAACGTGAAGTGTGAACACACCAGCACACGGCTGCGGCACACAATCTCCCACAGCTGCACACCCAGGCGTCCTCTCATGTGAAGGCCACCGTGGTCGTTTAAAGGCTGGAGCAGCGCGCCAGTTACGGCGACTAGAATGGCCCCATGAACGCCTGGTCAGCCGTGGACCTGGGTTGTGTAACCACCTCCAGGCTCCAGGGCGGCCCGGCACTGTTACTCCGAGCCACTACTATGCCGACCCAGCCCAACAAAGCGAGGGTATGAGAGGGGCCACGATTTTTTCCTGATATGCAGATTGAATACAAATTGAAGGCTTAGCAACACGATATATAATGATCAATATTAAGGACGTGATGAAAAATGACACGAGCGGACCATGGATAACGAGGGGATCTCACAGAGTCGGTTATAATGAAAAAGCAAGCAGCGTCCGTATCTAAGGTGAAGTCCCAGTGATTCCCGCAGCTTTGTTGACTTATTATGATCTGAGGTTCCGGAACCCATGAGTAAATAATGGCCACAAAAAAACAGGCTCCAGCACACCAACAAATCAGAAAAGATGACACAGCATTTTTAGCACCCAATAACACTGATAAGAGCCAATAACCGGGATGAATGTCCTGTGTCCGCTGCCAGCAAGCTGAGCATTTGAACAAATATTCTGACAGCAGGATCTTTCATTAGGATTCAAAATGTGTATTCGTCTCCAGACGACCAAAATCTACCGGTCGCACCCAAGACTTGGCATCCCCTGGTTTGTGACGATTATTTCGCGATCTCTTCAGGTAACTGCCGGTTTCATTAAGTCAACTCTGTCTCTCTCCTCTCTCCGCTTCGTAGGCGTCAGCCCCTGAACAAATGACCATCACGGGCCGAATAGGCCGCAATCCCGTGGGTAGGCTGTGAAATTATTCGCCCTTAGCTGACAGGTGAACAAATGACCACGAACAGCAGGTAGCACGGATCAACAACAGCGCGGCTGCGGCGTGACCAATTGAACGCGATGAAGTAAAGGTCCCTCTCATCACGTCACATGGCGCCTCAGCGCCCCGGGACATCCTGGACCGCACCCGAGAGGTGACCGGAACAATCACGTCCGTCACCACCGGTGGTCACGTTACGTCACGTACCGTCACTTCCTGTGGCCGATCCGTGGGAGGAGACAGGTCTGTGCCTCGCGCCACACCCCGTTCTGCGCGCGGATTTGCGGCGTTTATGTGAGTCCGAATGATCCACTGGCATTTATGTGACATGAGGAGCTGTCCTGGCATGAGGTGACCATTTATGTGACACGAGGACCTGGCATTTATGTGACATGTGACCGAATGGTTCACTGGCATTTATGTGACATGAGAGCAGCGACTGTCCGAGTCATCTAGCGTTGATTCCGGATGTTTGAGTCATCCGACTGATGACTCTCTCGAAGCCGGAGTCATCTGTATCGGTGAGGTCATACAAGAAAGCGGACCGATCAGATTTTTCTCATGGCAGACACGACAGAGCGCTGAAGTCATCGATATCGGACCAGTGACGTCAGGGAATGTGGCAGCTACACCCACTGACATGAGGTCCTGCCAGTCTGTCGCCGGCCTGGAGCAAGGTATGACTACACCCAGTTATTTCATCACGTCAGCACAAATCACACACGAACTGCCGGCGTGACTTTCCGATAAACGGCAGATGCATCCGCGTAAACAATACACGAAGATAAAAGAGAGCGCGATAAAGAAACGTCAGTGGCCAGAATGACTTCCATCCGCAAGCAGAGAGCATGGGAAAGAAAATGACGTTGACTTCAGGTGAGGAGCATATGATTTGTCCGTGTGCATCTACGCTTCAACAGAGCCAAAAGTAGCATCAAAACGAACTAATGCCACCTCACAACATACGAAATAGCTTCTGATTTTAGCGCTACATAGACTAAGTCAAGTTCTCATTTTTTCAGCGATAGATGGGATCTTCCAGGACTTGAAATTTTTTGCTCGCCTTTTGAAAATATTGATAATGAACCATTAAAAAGGGATGTCTGAAAGTTATCTGGAACGAAGAGAACCTTGAGAAGTGACGTTACAGAAGGAGCGTTTCATATCAGATTGATTGGACTTGTTTCCTTGCTTAACGCTCACCGAAGATAGCAGGCTCGTTACAATGATTAGCACTGACAGTCTTACTACCTGACTAGGCAACCCATAGCAAGCAATATCAGTTACCAGTGGCACCAGTGGCACCAGTGGCACCAGTGGCACCAGTGGCACCAGTGGCACCAGTGGCAACCAGTGGCACCAGTGGCACCCAGTGGCACCCAGTGGCACCAGTGGCACCAGTGGCACCAGTGGCACCAGTGGCACCAGTGGCACCAGTGGCACCAGTGGCACCAGTAATACCAGCAATACCAGCAATACCGGAACCAGTAAGCAATACTCAGATTTAGCCCAAGCTCGGTTGACTTCAGTCGTCCACAACTCTGCTAATTTGTATAGTAAGATACCAGCAAAGTTCATGGTTCCATCCCGTTTTATCTAATCACTCCAGCTAAGAAAAACTGCTGTAACGACTGGCTGTACCAACTCTAATCCTTCCTACAAAGGTCACACGTCCACATACAACGTCGGACAGGTTGGGCAGTTACACCGGACATTTTCGGAAAATTAGTCACCCACAAGGTCGGACAAAACATATCTGGTGGCGGCATCGTGACGGTAGCTCGCAGAGGCACGCCTTATATGGTAATTGGCGATCAGAATCGCTATATACAGTAACCTGATGCACTTAAATTCACCCAGAAACTATGAGATGACATTTATCATCTCATGATAGTAATTACTGATTAGGGAGATTTGGATTTTGAGAGTACCTTGACCTCAAGGTTATGCGGAATCAAAATAGCATCGGGCTTACTCACCTGCTGATAAAAACCAGTTAGTTATCGTTCAATCGGTTTCTGTTAATTACTCGGACATTTGCTAGGAATGATGTCACTCGTTAAATAAGCTTCACGTAGTAACCACGTTGTCCTTGCGTGACGTTTTACATAATCCAATTAAAATCCGATGACCT
Source organism: Semibalanus balanoides (assembly GCA_014673585.1). Lineage (NCBI taxonomy): Eukaryota > Metazoa > Arthropoda > Thecostraca > Balanomorpha > Balanidae > Semibalanus > Semibalanus balanoides. The sequence goes on from VOPJ01011538.1 coordinate 164,900, forward strand.
CAACAAGGTCTTATGTAAAGAAAAAGTTTCCAGCCCTAACAAACCCCATCAGCGAAAGAATTGTCAAGTCATCTAACAACTATGATACTTAACTTCTTCACAGACGTTATTCAACTTATCCTACTTTGTCACTCCTGGCTCAGACCAGGTGGCAGCATATCCATAGCTCAGAAGGCCAGGTGACGCCACATCCCTGGCTCAGAGAGCCAGGTGGCGCCACATCCCTGGCTCAGAGAGCCAGGTGGCAGCACATCCCCGGCTCAGAGGGCCAGGTAGCAGCACATCCATAGCTCAGAAGGCCAGGTGACGCCACATCCCCGGCTCAGAGGGCCAGGTTGACGCCACATCCCTGGCTCAGAGGGCCAGAGTGGGACGCCAATCCCCCCTCAGGAGGCCAGGTGACGCCAATCCCCGGCTCAGAGAGGACAGGTGACGCCCAAATCCCGGCTCAAGAGGGGCCAGGTACGCCAATCCCCGGCTCAGAGGGCCAGGTGACGTCAAATCCCCGGCTCAACGCAGAGCCAGAGAAAGACAGCCACACATCCTGCTCAGAAGAGCCCATGTGACGCACACTCATCCACTAAGCTCAGAAAAGGGCCAGGGTGAACTACACCATCCCGGCTCAGAAGGCCAGGTGACGCCACATCCCGGATGAGAGGGACACAGGTGACGCAACAACCTACCGAGAGAATCCAAGAAAGAGAAGTCAAAAAGATTGGAACGCGACAATCCCATAGAAAGCCTCAGAGATAAGCAGGTGACGCAATTCATCACCCCGGCTCAAGATGGAAGCCAGTGGCGCACCAATACCACCAGTGCTCAGAGAAGCCAGAGCTGATCGCCGACACTACCGAGCTCACAGACACAGGCCAAACGGCTGAGACCGTCGAAACCAAATACACGGATGCGCCTTCAGTCCAAAGGATCACAGGTGACGCCAGATATCAACACCTGCTTTCAGAGTGCCCAGGTGATCTATGCCATGGCCATCCCCTGGCTCCAGTAGAGCCAAAGCGTGACAGACTCACATTCACGCAGGTACTCTAGCCAGGCCAAGGTCCGGCGCCCACATCCCTGGCTCAGGGCCAGGTGACCTTCACACTCCCTGGCCCTACAAGAGAGCCATGAGCGCCCCGAGTGGGACGCCACATCCCTGGTACCCTCTCAGAGGCGCCACGCGCCTGAGACCACAATGCCTCATGGACTTTCAGAAGGCCCACGGTGAGCCACCAATCCCCTGATCTTTAGTGGGCCAGGCGCCGGTGGGAACGTCACATCCCTGGCTCAGAAGAGCGACAAGATGGACCGCCGACATCCTCGCGCTAACAGGTAGCTCAGAGTGAACCGCCGACCACTCCCGCAGAGATCTCAGACGGGCACCAGGTCGGTGGAAGGGGACCACCACCCAATATATCACTCTCTCCAAACAAACCTCCAAGCAGCCTTACCTTATATTAACATTTTCCGCCCCGGCTTAAGAGAGACATGTACGACCACTCACATCCCCGGCTCTAAGCAATGCCAGGTGACGCCATTAAATTAACCCTGAACGGTCAGCGAGACAGGGTGACGCACGATGGCACACGGCTCAGAAGAGTCACAGGTGAACGCCACATTCCCCTGACTCAAGAGAGACTAGTGTGTACGGCCACACCGGTAGAACTCCAGTAATATGCCAGTGTGACGGCCGAAATCTCATATCAGTAGGCCAGGCTGACGCCACAAATACTCGCTACTATGAAGGCAGGCTGATCTGCACACACCTGTCTTCCCATCCCTGTGCTCACGAGGCTAGGTGCAGCCGCCACATCCTAGGCTCAGAGAAGACAGCCTTGGTGAGCACAAAATCCCGGCTCAAGGGCAGTGAGCGTCCACCATCCCTGTACTCAGTCTATGTGGCGCGTTAAGCAATCCCTGGTCAGAGAGCCAGATGCGCCAACATCCCTGGCTCGAAGGCCAGGTGAACGCCACATCCCTGGCTCAGAAGGGCCAGGAGTTGACGCTTCACGATTACCCGGTGGCTCAGAGGTTGACAGGTGACGCCACAACTCCTGGATCACGCAGGGCCAGGTTGGTCGCACATCCCTGCTTAACTCCGAGGGCAGGTGACGCCACATCCCCGGTCAGAGCGGCACACGGCTGTGACGCGCACACTGCCCCCTTCGGCCTAGAGGGCACACCAGGTTGATAACAGCCACATAGCGGATCGCCGGCTCAGAGGCCAGGGTGACTGCCACATCCCAGGACTCAGATGGGCCAAGTGATGCCACATCCTGGCGTCCACGAGAGCCAGGTGACGCCACATCCCTGCTCAAGACACCAAAGGGTGATCGCACGTATCCCTGGCCTCAGAAGGCCAGGTGACGCCATCCTGGCCTTCAGTAAGGCAGGCTGGCGCCAATTCCTGCTCAGAGGAGCCAGGGGACCGCCACATCCTCTCCGGCTCAGAATTACCAGTTGAGCGCCATCTCCCTTGGCTCCATGTGCAAAGGGCCAGGTGCATCGGCATCCCCGGCTCAGAAGAGCGCAGCGTGACGCCACATTCCCTTGGTCAGTTAGGCTCCAGTGACGCCACATCAACCCGAGCTCAGAGGGCCAGGTGTAACGCACATTGCCCTGGCTTCAGCAGAGACAGTGAGCCACATCCCCGGGCATACTCAGAGGGAGGGCAAGTTGGTGACGGCCAACATCCCGGCTTAGTAGGGCCGGTGACGCCGGAATCCTGCTCAGGAGGCGCCGCCAGGTGATTCGCTCACATCTCCCTGGATCAGAGGACCAGGTTGTACCCGCACAAAGTTCCTGAGTTCTCTAGAGAGATAGTGTGACGCCAGCAAATTCCGGCTCAGAGATGGCGAGGTGATGCACTTATCATAGGCTACAGATGGCCACGGCTGAAGCCACATCCCCGCATCAGTATGAAGCCAAGTGGAACGCACATCAATCCATGTCTCATGTTGGGCTCACGTGACGCCCACTCCGGCTAGTGAGGGACCCAGGTGCAGCACTATTGCCTGGTATTCAGAGTCCAGGTGACCCACACGTCCCCCCGGCTCAGAAGAGAACCAGATGAAGCATCATCCGGCTCAGGGGAGCCAGGTCAAGTCCGACCACATCCCGGCGGTCAGAGGCAGGATGATCGCCACATCCCGGCTCAGAGAGCATTGGTGGGCAGCACATCCATAGCTCAGAAGGCCAGGTGACGCCACATCCCCGGCTCAGAGGGCCAGGTGGCGCCACATCCCCGGCTCAGAGGGCCAGGTGACGCCACATCCCCGGCTCAGAAGGCCAGGTGGCAGCACATCCCTGGCTCAGAGGGCCAGGTGACGCCACATCCCCGGCTCAGAGGGCCAGGTGGCAGCCACATCCCTGCAGATATGTGCTGCCATCTGGCCAGCTAGTGCAGCTAGAGCGTTGGTTCGAGTGGCCTGTGTTCCACGTGCTCACTGGAACACAAACGAACGGCCTGTGTTCCATCTCTAGTCTACACTGTGTGCATTCACTTCGAGCGGAAGATTTCCTTCCACCTACAGGAGAATACTCGGGGGAAATGGCAAACTTTAGATCACTACCGCGTGGAATCAGGCGTCAGCTGGGGCGGACGCAGCTTCTAGCGAAACCAACGACGCCACCGCGTCTCCAATGGACGGGCAGAGCTGGAGTACCCCAATAACTTCACTGTCTAGTCTACACATCACTGACTTGTAAATCCACCAATGTTAAGATCACCTAGAGCTTCTCAACACAGAACCAGCAGTAAAGCCAAGATACAAACGACGGATTATTTCCACCATAGGACCGAGTCAGTTCCAAAAGCCGCCAAAGCGCTCCCAAAAAACACCCCCTGCTCACGTTCAGCGGACTAAACCGTCCCAGACTAAATCGTGAGCCGTCCCACCGGCTCACGAACAAGAAACCTGCACGCCGCAGGGCCGACACAATGACACCGCGGGGCATCTCACATGCGACCCCCAGTCCCTGGCAGCACGCCGGCTCTGGTCTCTGGCAGGTATCTGTAACGGCGGTCCGCTCCTCGTTTGTACACTACTCGATAGTACGGGAGTGGCGCCCTGTGGCGGTGGTACTCTGCTGCTTTGTCGGCTGCGTGGCAGTGGAGTGGGACTCACCTGTGACGGTGGTACTCTGCTGCTTTGTCTCCGTCATGTGGCAGTGGAGTGGCACTCACCTGTGTTGATGGTCTGCTCCTCGTGGTTGAGCACAGGCGGCTTGTCGTGCAGCAGGAGATACACTTCGATGGCGCACTTAGCAGCCTTGAAGTAGAACGGGTGACGGCGCAGGATGTCCTCTAGCCTGCCGGGCCGGGAAGACGGGAGGGGTGAGGTAGGGGGAGGGCCTGACAGTGTCAGAAAAGTGGCCCATGTATCTATTTTGCTGAGCTTGGAAGTTTTGTTCCGTGAAAACTTTGACTGTAAAGAATGATTTTTGTTTAGTCTGCGGGTGCAAATGGCTGAAAAGCATAAAACATAGAATGATACTTGACTTTCCGAACAATGGCCGGAACGTGACAGTGATACAACACAAATTGTAAAAAATCGTAAGGCGGGACATTAAAAATCCCAACATCCGAAATTTCTGCAGTGATTCAGTAAAGGAAAACTGGTACTTTTCGAAAATTAAACCAAAAGCTTTTTCAAAACCTCCCCAAAAGGAGGTTTTAAATAGTCTCGGGACATCTCAGACATCCCCCCTGTTAAAGGACATCTCGGGAGGCTCCCGAGCAGTCCTGCCGATTGTCCCCTCGTCCACTCTGCCTGCCGGGTCAGGCAGAGGGGACGGTTGAGGACGTGGCGGCGGGGAGACACCTGGGCTGGCATCAACCAACGGCACAGTACGGGAGATAATGTTGCTGCTGGCTAGTACACCCAGATCCAATGATATAGACGCACCGGTACGCAAGACAAGTTGTGAACTTACGCCGTCGAATAAACGGGAAACAACTACAAATAACATGTCACACGTAAACGTTGAATATTGACATAGGCGGAATTATTATACACCCGCTGGCAATCATGTCTTACGTCAACCAGCACACGTCAAATACAGATCAGTCCACACAATCATCACCGGTAACAGAGCGGAGAATGTCCAGCACACGCTAGTCCTACCCGGCCTCATCCCATTCCTGCCTCACTGCGTCCCTGCTTTCGTCCCTGTCCCTGTGCCTTGTGTACCTGGCACTAACATGTGCCCGACACTAACCTGAGGAGGCCGACATACGACCGGATCGTCATCCGTCGCAGGCAGTACGTGTTGAAGTCGAACTGGTCCTCGATGATGTCCGAGAAATGCTGCCGGGAACAAAGGGTAAAAGTTAGATCCCCGGATATGGAGTGCAGTTGTGCTCAGCACGCGGGAAGCGTCGGCTTTACGTCTGCAGCGGCACGCGATTTTCAAGATAACATGCAACACACGTGTCTCTGATTACTATGTAATTTAGTAATATTAATTATTACATTATAAATAACATACACGTACAGCAGCAATTTCAGGAACCTTATGCCCTCAGCCATTAGCTTGAAGTAATGTAAACTGAACGCGTGGATATACCATGTGCTCACTCAGCATCAGCATCGGCACTTGAGCCAAAATGGCCACCACCAGTGAGTGATCTGCTGCCGGTAATCAGGCAACTCACCCTGTCGATCTCGTGACACTTCTTCAGGGCGTCTCCCCAGCGACCGAGCCGCTGGTAGGCGAACGCCATCTCCGTCAGGTACCACATACACTGCATGTTGTTCAGGTCCTCTGTCGCCTGCACACCCTCCTGTGAACACACAAACAACCACACACTGTCAAATCTACTCCGCACCGCACACCAGTACAGTGAACACATTGGAAGCACAAATGCTGTGAACATCCCAAACAATCACACCACGGTCAATCTACTCTGGCAACTGTCCCAGTACAGTTGAACACATTGCGCACTTGCACATTTAACACACACTGGGTATGGAGAAACATTTGACCAACCTGGGCAAAATACGGTAGATTGACGTGCAAGTGTAATTACACCAACCAGTTCTCAAAATCGTCAAAGCGAAACACCAGGACTCAAAGCTGACCTAGCTTTTTCACTTTCGAGATTGTGGTAGATCTCCCTTTATCCCACCCAAGCACTCGCGCAGTTTAACTACATGGAGTGACCCGCCTGCTGTTCCGTCACACACTCACGGGTGAACTTGGAACAGAGCTCCTCGCCCTCGGACAGCATGTTGGCCCGCAGCATGTACTTGGCCGCCTTGGAGTTGGTGTAGCGGTCGGCCGTGTCCATGCCCTGAGCTTCGTCCATCCACGTGGACGCCTCCAGCGCGTTGCCGGCGTGCTGGCAAACACGAGACGATCGGGGTTACACCAGCTGAGGTCACAGATACACCGGCGGACCATAGTTCAGACGGGGAATACAGCGCCGTCGGAGTTACACCACCAGACCACTGAAGTTGGTCACAAGGTCACTGTAGTTGGTCACAAGGCCACTGTAGTTGGTCACAAAGCCACTGTAGTTGGTCAAAAGGCCACTGTAGTTGGTCACCAAGCCACTGAAGTTGGTCACCAGGCCACTGTAATTAGTCGAAAGGCGCCGTTTGAAAGCGCTGTGGATGTCAAGCTGTTGCGGTCTGTCATGACATAGCGTGCCAAGCGCAATCGCAGTCGGACAACATAACTCCCGACTGGTCTGTTGTATTCCTCACGTCAGCTTATCGTGCTCCATCGAATGATCACTTGCTACACTAGAAATTGTGACCATTTGGAAACCAATGTATAATATATTCACTGTAATTTGACATTGGAAATAGCTAAATATCGGACCATATAATATTTGAGCACGAAGGGAGTTACGTTATCAATGAGAAAACAATCAAGAGTAATTCATAAAGTGATAATATAAAAAATATCATATCTCTTACCTTGAATATTTTGGCCTTGAAGACGAAAAGCTCGATAAGCGTGGGAGTATGTTCTAATGCCTTGTCTATGTAGCCCAGTGCCCCGTCAATATCACGTCTGAAGTCAAAGTGCTGTGCTAAGAAGTAATATGTCCACACTAAACATGATGGAGCCTCTTTAGGGTTGCTGGCCTCAGCATCTGTGAACAGAAAACGTTGAGTGTTAGAAGAAACCAACTAGAAGAAGAAACGATAGCATTTTTATTGTGTTCCATGCTTGAAAAGTGAATACAATGACGTCACGCAGTGTCCTAGGATTGGAAATTTTGGGTGTAAAGCGACACCCTGCAATATATAATATTCCACTCTTTTTGCCCAATTTGAAGGGCTATTTTCCACTCTTTTTCATTTTTGATATTATTTTTTATTCATTGATTTTTAACCAACTAAAAATTGATTAAGTTTTATTTCAGCAAAATGGGTAAATTCTAGAAAGACTCCTTTAGAGGATTAATTTTCCACTCTTTTTCCTGATTTTCAGTCTGCATTTTCCACTCCGCACCCTGGCTTTAAAGCAATCCTAGGACACTGATGACGTGACATTATTAACATTCGAAATCAATCGTGACCTTTACCTTAAAGTTATGAACATTCAACATGCAAGGGAAGTGCAGCACTTAATCCCAGATGATAATTACAAACAGTATCCGGTTTAACGACGAACACATTCTTATACTAGTCAACCGGTGACGTTAAAATCGTGCTGGAATTGCATTTCCGCCCACGCCTCTACGCGTCTCTAACCTGCTGGACTGAAGTAGCCCGTGTCGGCGAGGGAGCGCTCGAACCCGAGCACCAGGTCCTCGATGACCGAGACCCACTCGTTGTCATGGTACAGCGTCAACAGGTCTGTGAAGAGGGGCGGCGCGCCCTTCCGCAGGCCCTGCCGCAGGAACTCGTCGGCTAGAGCGCGGAACTTCTCCCCTGCACGGCCAGACATACGAGTCAACACGAGACGGGACGGAGGGGCGGCACGGGGCAGAGGGGGTGGCAGAGGGGGGCAGAGGGGGCAGGGGGGGGGGGGCAGGGGGGGGGGGGGGCAGGGGGACAGAGGGTGGGGCAGAGGGGAGGGGGGTAGAGGGGGGCAGAGGGGGGCAGAGGGGTCTAATAGGACACGGCCAGCGATGGATGATGCAGGGTTGGGAGAAACGCCGGCTTAAATTGAATGTATGCCAGCCAGCGGGTTTAATTAATTTAAGTCGGCTTAATTCGGCTTGAATCAATAAAAGCCGGCTTAGATTCAGCGTCAATTAAGATTGACTGAGGTCAGAATATGTTGTTGTACAGTCAAAAAACAAATTATCCTACAATACAACGTATAATGTCTACGAAAACTCTGATGTTCATACATCATTTCATATAAAATCATTCACTCCTCGCGACGTACCAATACGCAAATTCAGGGTTATTGCTTCAATCAGGAAAGCTTTCGAGACATAGTAGTGTGTGCAGAAAGCAAAACTGAATGCTTAACTCCTTCGTAGGCAGCAGCTAGCAAACAAACGAATTAGCGTTTTGTTCATTCACGTAAAAGGAGGGAACTGACTATTAACTTGTGCTGTGATGATGAGATGACATCGCTGGGAAGCTGAATAATTGGTTTGTGATTGCCGCATCTGATAACCAGAACAGAAATTCCTTAAAATGTATCATGTTTTGTGTCCAGATAAAGTATTGGCGGTTGTAAAACGAGGAATATTTTTAACTTTTCTTGAATTTTGAAGACTGATCATTGAATGCAAATAATTAACTTCCTAGTACCTACCCAATATTGTGGTCATGTTCAAATATTTGAATTTACAGCAAGCTAACATAAGTGGCTTTCATTATTAATATATAATAAAAGACACTTAATACAAACCAGGATAGCTTAAATCGATATATGCCAGAAGGTTAAAACCAGTATGAACCACGCCCTGGCATACATTTGCCAGCCCTGGGATGATGCAACAATCGCACTTAATGTTCGGGGAGGTGACGAATCGCACAGTCGGCGTCAGCTTTTGACTGCAACAATCAGGACTCCGCGATCGACATAAATCGTCACAACACATGTGCAGCTGGCAAGTGCATGATGCAAGAACAAGCCCGAATATAACGCTACTCGTAAATGTCGAGGCTTTGTTTGTTTATTGGGGTTTTCGGGCGCGCCGACAACTAAGGTCAATTTGCGCCCAAAATGTCGAGGCTCGTCATTCAAAGGGAAAATAAACATCTGCCGGCTAGCCTGACATGAAGCAAATTATCCCTCAACGTAGTTACCAAACGAAACCACAACTTACACCCCCCGAAAGCATGGACCTTAATAAAGCCATCTCTTCCTCCCACTACCACCAAAGGTGATCCAGTATCCACTACCACCTGAGGCGATCCACTACCACCTAAGGTGGTCCACTACCACATAAGGTAGTAGTGTACTTCACAGAATCAAGAAGGGTTCCAAGAGAAACTTCTCCGCCCGGTTTCCTGACACCCAGACTTATGACTGATTCTGATTGAATCATTCTTATTTCACGTGAATGATTCATGAATCAATTCACCTCCTCATGAATGATTCAATGAATCGTTGATTGAATCATTCGTACAAATAGAAAAGGGTGATTGAATCATTCATAACACAATGATTAATTCTGTTTGGGGGAGGACAGCAGAAACTATACAAACGATAGCCCACCATCACAATGGGGAATAGAATTGAGTCAACACATGTGAAGATCACTTTCAGCACCTTCATTTGGTCTGTAAAGACCTTTATTCCGAATATATGCACTGTTATTTGCACTTACGCATTGCTAATTATTGTGATTGAATCACGCATGAATGATTCATTGAATGAATCATTCATGATTGATTCACGTAAGCCTGTGAATCACTGTGAATCATTCACCAGTAGTAATGTTGAGTGATTGAAATCATGATTGAATCATTCATGTTTGCCGGTGATCATGATTTGAATTCTTCACAAGTTCTACTGAACACCTACCTCTCACGATGTAGAGTTGCAGCTTTTTGGGCGCGTGCGCGCGCGGGAAGAGCTGCTGGTACTCTTGGTAGATGGCGAGGCGTTCGTCCTCGGTGCTGGGTGCCAGCGCGCGCTCCAGGGCGGCGAAGTGCCGGCGGCTCTCCGGGTTCCGTTTCAGCAGCGCGCGGTAGATGACGGCCGACTCAGCACCGCGGTCCAGCTCCAACAGAATCTCCGCTGCCGGAGGACAGGACAGTTGGTGAAACGGGAGGACAGACTAGTGAGGGACAGACAGTGAGGACAGACAGGAGGACAAACAGTATGGGACAGACAGTGAGGGACGCAGTGGGACAGACAAGTGAGGACAGAACAGTGAGGACAGACAGTGGGACAGACAGTGAGGACAGACAGTTTGAGGACAGGACAGTTGAGACAGACAGTGGGAGGAACAGACCAGTGAGAACAGGGGACAGTGAGGACAGACAGTGGAGAAACAGACAGTGAGAACAGACAGTGAGGACAGACAGTGATGACAGACAGTGAGACAGACAAGTGAGGGACAGACAGTGAGGACAGGACAGTGAGGACAGACAGTGAGGACAGACAGTGAGGACAGACTCAGTGAGGACAGACAGTGAGGACAGACAGTGAGGAACAGACAGTCGAGGACAGACAGTGAGGACAGACAGTGAGGACAACAGAGAGGACGGTCGAGAAGAAACACAAGGCAACGGCTGGGACTTGCGCTGAGGACGACCAGGAGGCAGACCCATCCAGACACCATGATCACCAACTCACCTAAACACGAGGAAAGGACGCGACATCCTCATAATACATAACACATTCATAACGACATAACACATCCTCTGAGCTAAATAAGAAACGGAGCATTAATTGCGTGGCCCGTCCCTTGCACAAACCTGCACCGATACCGAACAGCACCTGCGTCCTGCACCTGAGTCACTCTTCCCCAACACTAGCACCCTCAGCCCCCTCCCCCAGATACTAACCTCGCATCTCCTGGACCATAATCTTATCGCATATCTGCGCCTCGTATTTGTCCAGGTGCTCGAGCGCCTCGCGGAACCGGCCCGCCTCGCGGATCACCATGGCCTGGTAGAGCATGAGCTCGCTCTGCTCGTAGTCGGCCGAATCCTTCGTGAGCGTTTCGCGGAACGTCTCCAGGATACTCAGCGCCATGTCGTGGTCGTTGGCCAGATGTTGTGAGAGCGCGTAGCCGATCCACGATACTCGCTGCGTGGGACGCAGCACGAACAGCTGGTAGCGCGTTTCCTGGGAGGGAGAGAGGGGTGGGTGAAGTAGTGAGAGTTAGAGGGTTGCGAGTCGGAGGCGAAGGTGGCGTGCGAAGGATGGCGCGTGGGATATCGGGCTNCCAAACAGGTGTACGAAATTTGACGGCGCTGCGCGCCGCCGTTTTTCCGCTACTCCTGAAAAACCTGAGGGGGGGGCGGCGGAAATCCCCCCCTGCAGTGCGCGGGTTAAGTTTAATAATCTGCCGGAAAACAAAGAAGCGCTAGCTAAGCTTACCTAATCAAGCTAACCTTACCTAGCTAAGTCAGGTCACTGACCTGTGATGGTATTTTTAAGTTGTTGTGGTAATTTTTCACATTTCGCGTTCAGAAAGGCAAATGGCATAAGTGTGTGCGATAGTTGAAGGCGGTTTGCGGGTTGGGTCGGGTAGCCACAAGTCTGGAAAGTGGCACCTCTAGTTACCACCATCATCAGAATCTCGATATATCACTAAATCTTTCATATTTTGCAATTGGTCAGAGAGTTTTGCAAAGTATTTCCCAATAATTATTGGGAAATACTTTGAAATCAGGAACGGGCCGCTATTCAAAATGTGATAGGGCCGTCGGCGGCACCTATACTTACAACATAGAAGTGGCGCCGCCCCGGGCGCGTGTTTTTAAATGTAATGTTGAGATAAGTAAAAGCCATGTTAAATTAGGTTAGGTTAGGTTTAGGTTAGGTTGGGTTAGGTTTAGTGGGTTAGGTTAGGTTAGGTAAGGATAGGGTGGTTAAAAAAATGCCAGATCGCTGTTCTTTTCAATGATTTTACGTATCTCAAATACATTTTTAAAAAACGCTCCCGGGTGCGGGCCCAGCCTTGAAACTGCCACCTTGATTACACCATTATCAGAGTTAACTCTAGAGACATTTCAGGAACTTTTTTGGTGGATAAATTATTTCGATCTGAGGAAAAAATGGGCTGGTAGATCATCAGTCGTCGAAGGTTTGGGTGGTCATGGTTGGAACAACCAGAAAAATGCCACTTTTTATGCTGGGAGGTTCACAACCAACGTAAAAGGAAATTCTTTGGCAGCAATTGAAAAAGTATGTGTTGTTATGCATTACTCTAAAGGGGATTCTACACGGGTTATCCCAGAATAATGAAGTACATAGATAAACGTATTAATAAGTAAGGTAAAGGCGCCCACGTACCTTATTTTTTCTGGACAATTGGCATCTTCTTTACGTTAAGGACGTTTCAAAGTGCTCGGTGATGCCACCGCGTACCTTTTTCGCAGAGTACTTGCTGGAGGATATGAGACAGCCGTCTCTATTTACGCCCGGATCATGCGCCGCCAAGGAATAGAAGATATTAAAGTGGTGACATAATCCCCGAATCAGAGTACTCGTTCATCAGAATACAAGTTCTTGAAAATGTCAAAGTTATATTCAACGCTGATAATTGCTGAAATAATGGATTAAATGCGCAACGAGGTTTTTCTCATATGTCTTAAACGTGTTTTAAGCACATACAACTGCAAAAGAGTGCATTTCCTTTTAGGACGGAACTCGTATAATCCCTTTAACAAAATTGATGACCAAAATACAAATTAAAATTGACAATTTGGACATTTTTGGCCCTGGAGCAAGCTCTTGGAGGTCATATTTTGGCGCCAACTTTATCCAGTAAGTTGGCACTTTTTACCACCCCTGAGTTGCTATCTCAAGAGTTACCAAGTCCATATCATTAAAGAAAATAGTTTACCTTCAACATGGATTTTGAACTGAGATAGCAGTTTTGTAGCCCGTGTTGGAAAAAAAAAACTAACTGCAAGTTTTCTGGGCTGAAAGGGCTCTCCAGCCGAATATTTTTAACTTTTTGTTGAAGGATTGTGGGCCTCACACGCCTGGGCAGAGGCTGTACAGTGTACAGTAATCTTACGCGACTATACATTGGAATCTGATTGGCTCAGCCGCGTTTGACGTTGCGGAGAGCACGCATATAGTTTTGATGAAATTAATCATTCACGTCCTTCTGTCCTGAATCGGCGCGATGTATGGCTATTTTTGACACTATGAAAAGAAGTTGCAACTATTTGAAAATATAACCAAATTGTGTTAAAAAACAATCCAAGGTGAACTATTTTCCTTAAGTCAAACTCTGTGTCATGTGCCGACTCTGTGCCATAGTCGGACTCTGTGCTATAGTAGGACTCTATGTCATAGTCGCCTCTGTGCCATAGTAGGACTCTATGTCATAGTCGGTGATAGTAGGATCTATGTCATTAGTCAGGTTCTGAGCCATAGTAGGACTCTATGTCATAGTCGCCTCTGTGCCATAGTAGGACTCTATGTCATAGTCGGCTCTGTGCTATAGTAGGACTCTATGTCATAGTCGTCTCTGTGCCATAATCAGACTATATATCATATGTAAATTTGGTACATGTCTTTGGACAATTTGACATCTTTGACTTTTAACCGAAACTTTTGGTCTTTTGTCATTTTTAACAATTTGACACAAGATCTGATTTTGTGTAAATATACTCCCCATGACCCATGATCTATTTTTCAAGGTCTTGTCAGGTGCAACTGGCGTCCTGCTTTCGATGTTTGCAACTTTTGTCCTTTCCTATAGTGTTTATCGTATTTATTGTTCAGGAGCAATATGCACAGGCGAGCACAAGTAACATTTGTGATTTCCACTGAGACTCTGACTTCCGACCTCCGATGACCTGAGATAACCTTCTTAAATTATGGTTAATAGGATATTTTGTAACGTATTTGTATATTCCAAATTTGGCACACATTTGGCAGAATTATATGTTCATTTACGATTTGAGCTATATTGTAAATAAGTATCTACACAAACACGAAATGGATGACATCCGGGTCATTGACATGTCTTCCGAGGTCACTTTATAAGCCAGGACCTTAATTAACCCGCGAGTCACTGGGGGGGGGGGCTTTGTTTTAGCCCCCCTGAGGAATATGTAAAATATCTAACGAAAACAATGCAGCTATCAACGGTCAAACTTCTAGTACCTGATCGGGCATCTTTTTTACACCCTTTACATTTTTTTTTTATTTCGTCATTTTTTTTTTAGATAAAGCTAAGTTAGTAACGTCACTACACACAATTTTTACACCAAAATCAGCTAAACTTGAGGAAACTGTACGAATGTCATATAATGTATAAAATGGAATCCGAAAAAGGAGAAGATAGCAAATATCAAGGGCTACAATATGGCTATCTCAGATTTTTTGAAAAAGTGATTTTAGACCCAATTTTTTCAAAAACTCTTTTTTAAAACGACCACAAAGATCAAAACGTTTCAAGATATTAAAAAACGGGAATATATTTAAAATGAACTGTACATATTCAAAACCATACAAATTTCAAAATTATATTCTGTATTTTCGACGGAGTGAATGACATCTAAGGGTACGCGGTAACTCGCGACGTCTTATCTTGAAATTAGTTTTTTTGACCTTTTTTGACCAGATACAGACAAATTAAAGAGCAGCAATATTTCTGAGACCAAACGGTCTAGCTGTTAAATGTTCTTGATTACTGTATTTAATCAATTTTCAAATTTTGGACCTTTTTGTTGACATCGTACTTTGACCTTTACGTTGACCTTTCATTCACGTGCTTCAATCATGTGTTGAAAATGAGGTATCAATTTCGTGTCCTACACGTAATAGGTATGTACAACATGTGTTGGCATGACTTTCGTATAATTTTTTGGGCATAGTGACCTTTTGTGACCTGACCTTGAACTTGACATTTTGCCAAAAATCACCGATTAGATCATTCTTGATGTGTTTCATACATTTGAGGGCAATCTGGGTGATCATGGTTGCAACCAATTGCTTTGAATGGAAAATATGGTCTATACAATTTTGTCTGTAATTTTTTACCTTTGACCTGACCTGTGCGTCACCACTGATCTCTAGGGCAACACAAATTATTTTACGTCGATGAATTTTCCTGGGCTATCGGTTGCCGTTTGGTTCAGTGCGATCGTTCATTGGTCCGAAGATACAAGGGGGGGCTAAAAGACCCCTCCCAGATGACTCGGTTAAGAGACATACCCCAGTGACTGCCGGGTTAAAGGAAAACACTGCCAACTTAACGATTATATTTGAGATGAGATAGCCATTTTTCCGTGCTTGGCATGAAAATTATTGTATAGCATAAGTTAAAACACCACCGAGTGAATACAAATAAATTTTAGCTTGGTTTTGACATCTGTAACATCCGCAGTCCCCAGGTGTATTGAACGGGGACCGGCTGAATCGATGACGTCGTCCTTTTCTTTTTAAAAACTAAAAATGTTGATGATAGGTCGGCTTGTTTTACATTGCCATACATTAGCCGTACATATGGCAGCGTGAAGGTTTTCTCTATTTCCGAAATTCCTTCATATGACGTCATCAGCCCAAATATTTCAACTTAACTTTATATGAAATTGAGCACTGTTTGTGAGAAACAAATGTCATAATCGTGTTCGGAAGCAATACTTTCATATTTAGCACCACAAGCGGCGTACATTTGCGAACTTTTTGGAAGGTGGCAGTGTCCGTTTAAAATTGAGTAGGTACCGATGGTTCATTTACATCACATGAAACATTCTCGTCTTGCTACCGAGGGTCTAGCTTAATTAGGGGAAAACGCCAGGGGGTCGTAACTCGTAACCCCTACACTTTCCTCTGGTGTCTTATGATTACAAAGGTATCATGTCCCTGCGCAGCCAAAGGTTAGATCAGGTCAGATGGTAAAAAGAATCACTATTCAAAGTGTTTGTGTGAAAGATTACACATACAACATTTTTGCTTGTACGGGAGATGCAACATACAATTGAGAGCACTTTGTTTGATAATAGTCCCAATCTAAGTCTTTGGATGGAAGGTATGGCCCAAAACCCCAAATATGTCAATTTTGACCTTTGACCGAATGTGACATGACATTGTATTGTATTGTATTGCACAAGATCAGGTCAATCCACAATAAAGGGCTATTCTCAGACCATCGTCAGTACATTAGTATCACATGCAATTGGTAATCTAAAAATAAACAGCGACTGAAATGTAACAATGGACAATGGACACAATGATTGCGGTTAAAAGATAATTCAAGCACTCTTTAAATGTCACGAATGCTGGTTTTGAGGGCCAGCAGGGGACAGACCGGCCAGTTCACTTGCCCACGACATGATTATTATAAGCTGGACGGCTCAGTACTTTAAGGAACGTTTCCGTGGTATTGGTGACGCGATGTAGGTATAGATGATGCGATTGTCTGGACCGGCGACTAGTATGCTCATGATTATATGACAGTGAGGTACGCAGAACTTTCAGGTTCTCCTGTCACTAAAATTCTTATGCAGAAGACATATGTCATTGAAGTTTTAAGAGTTGTTCCGCATTGAAACCAATCGAGTGCAACAAAACGGTCAGAGATATGATCAAAATTTTATTCCTACCTGATATCACTCTAGCAGCAAAATTTAACACTCTTCTGCAACCTTAAACCCAGCGCCGGCCGGGGGGGGTGTTTTAGACACCCCCCTTCAGGTTTTATCCTGGGATATCGATAAAACGGCGGCGCGTTAGCGCCGCCGAAATTTTCAGACCTGTTCGATCATTCTTTTGTAAGCTTTTCAAAAAGTTGTGGCAATAGGTATGTCAGGGTCCAGGTCCACCAGGCTAGGTCAAGTGACCCCACCTCCGAAAAAGTTTGCGGTTCACCAAGCCACAGTTATTCAGCAGATTGGTTTCGTACTACAGAGTTTCAGTAAGAGCATGACTATTCTAAAGTTGTATATTCTCGGATTTTCGATATCGTTGACCTAAGGTCAGGGTCAATTCCTGACCTCCCATTATAAGTGAAGATGGGAATAATAAACAGCATGCTTACTTATTCTGCAAGTATGCATTGGATCAGGCTGATTATTTCAGAATCATGTTTTTTAGCTCATTCTGAGAACCTAGGTTGCGATTGTTTCAAAGATCTTCTACAAGGTCATCTGAGGGTCATCTGACGGTCATCAGCAATGATTTTGTTGAATAACCATCTGATATAATGAAGAATAGAGACGAACAGCGGATGACCACCACTGTATTTGTATCGTCTGTCGCGTGCCCCATTATGCAAACATGACCTATCTGGGTCACCAAATGACCTTTGACCTGAGGTCAAATTTGAAAGTTGACCCTTACGAGGTCATCATGTATATGTTTCAAAAGCGTCTTGACGAGAGGAAACACGATAGTGTTAAAATCATGTATGTGTCATTTTTTATATAATTGACTATTCAGGAAAACATATTTTAAAGCAAAAAAATGCATTTTTATTGACATTTGATGACCTTCTGGAGCCTAAACTATTTGATCTGAGCTCAAATTTGAGACATAGTGCGATTGCAAATTCAATATCTATCTATTCTTCTTTACTTGTTTTACTTCCTAGCTAATCATAGTTTCCGAGATATTTGGGGATATCTGGAAGCTATGTCCTAAATCTGGGAAATTTAGAAAATTTGGACCTTTTATTGATGACCTCTGGTGAACTCAATATTGACATGGAGAAAAAAATTTTCACCGAAAAATAGTTTCAAATCCCTTTTTGACGAGCTCTCAAAACAGTACTTTTGGTTTTATGTCTAGGCTCCCATAGGAGCCGAGTTACGAAGGGGTGTTCGAAAACACCCCCCGCCCGAAGGAAGGGTGGGCGCGAGCACCGGCCCGGCGCGGGTTAAGATTGTTGTTAACGTTGCGCACTAGCATACACTTGGCGCGCAATAGCGGACATGAGAAGAAAAACTAAAGGCATCATAATGAAGCGGCAGCACGTCGGCGGGTAACAAATGTTTAGCGTTGTAGGTAGAGCAACTAGGATACCAGTACAACGATCAATTACATGTTTGACATATTGTAGGTCCCAGATAACACTGGATCCATGATTGACACGAGATTTTTTAACACTATTAGAACAATGCAGCGAATCATCCATAAATTTCACAGTGGGCGGCTCTGAGATCTGACTTAGCTGGCGTCTGTCCCCGCAAAGCATGAGCTCGGTCTTTCCTGCATGACCATCATGCCATGCTGGAGAAACCATGTACACATAGTGTCGAGGACAGACTCAAAGTGAAGCTTGCATTCTGTCGCTGTCCTGCTGCGGGTCCTAGTGCATGGCATCTGGTGTCATCCGCGTATCTGCGCCACTGTCCACCGAAAACCGTTGATTGTTGGATGGGATATTGACAGCGTTAGGTCGTTGCTTGGCAATGTTGAAAAGTAAAGGGCCAAGGCACGAACCCTGGAAAGTGCCATCGTAATATTTTGGGGTCCAAGATAATGCTTCTCCAGATCTTACTGCTGTGTGTGGCCCTCTAAATAGCTTCTGAACCATCCAGGGCGAGATTTGAAGCAATTGAAAGCTTAGTGAGAAGAGTGGGAATGGTCGACAACATCCAAAACAGCGACTTAAATCTATAAGGTGTTAAAAGAGTTACTTCCAAGATCGGTCCTATTAACCATGCAGAATTTCGTCAGTGACAGTTAATAAAGCGAAGAGGGTACTTAGTTTGAGATGATTGCACGTTTAAAACCATGCTGATCGTTACTAAAAGCATTGCTCCCGCAAATAATGCTCAAGCTGCTGATGCACGATTTTCTCCATTATTTTACAAATGGTAGGGACGAGAGTAATAGGTCTGAAGTTAGATGCTGATGACGGATCGTTCCTTTTATACACAGGTATGACTATAGCACTTTTCCAAGCAGAAGGAACAGTTTCGGTTGCGATGCTTTTGTTGATAATACGAAGTAATGAGCGGCCGGTGACTTCAAAGGGAGTTTGAAATACTTTTTAAAGGAATGTCTCCTTCCACACTTGGCAGATTTGTTGGGCAGTGAGGCCATAGGATTGCGCTGGAAGGTGCGTCCAGAGGTGACGGGCCCACGATATTCAGGGCGCCAGCATTTCACACGCGGTAATCGTACACTGAGCGGCTCGCGGCCCGACTGAGTAAACTGTGTCATGACTTTGTCACGTGTTTCTGTGCCGATGGAGGTAAAATATGTGTTCAAGTCGTCAGGTGTAAGATCAACAGGCTGTGTGGGCGAGCCTCTTTTCGGCGATATGATGGGCTGAAGTTGGCGGTACAGCGTTGAAGGATGTGAGTTAATAATGCGCTGCGAGATTGTGTCACGGCAGTCGTCTCTAATGGCCCGTTTCACTACAGCGTTAAGCTGGATTGTACAGATCTGTGTCGGCCGCTGTTTTGGCTGTTCCCTTGCGTTGCCTGCATCAGGTCCAGTGTGTCGTCACTGACAGGTGGTGGCGATGGATATATACACACAAGGTACCTGCGGAGGGTTACATGAAGGTCCAGAATGTTACCGGTCATCTCAGATGAAAAACGTTTCCCACTTGCCGTTCGCCACGAATCGTCCTGCCTGACCACTGTGGTCCAGTCGGTGGCGCGTACGTCAGCGATAAAGTCCACTGGGTTTAACGCACGCCAATTACGACCGGTGCGGTACATGGGCTTGACTCTTGTGCGTGAAATGACAGTGGTGATAACAACACGCCGGTGGTGTGAGGTGTAGTCACACAACTGAACACTGCACTGAGGCTTCACATTACCCCCGCATAATTCACCCGACATGAGCACAACATCCAGCACAGAGGCGGATATCGCCGCGGTAGAAACGTGGGGTTCATGAACTTGCGTTATGCAGTTCCGTAGTTTTCGAGCTCTAGAAGTCGTCTGTGTGCAGGAGGGGTTTGTTTGAGGATCCAGTTCAGGGTCACCGGCCAGAACGAGTTTCTGCGGCATGAGTGGGCTGCAATGACAGTCTGCCAGCTGCGCTTCTATGTCATCATAGTCACTGTTGACCTGTGACGCAGTTGTTGATGGGGGCCGATAGATGCATCCGATGATGACTGCTCTCTTCTTGTCGACTTTGACTTTCAGCCACAGCGACTCAACATGTGAGGAAGAGCGCGACTGCGGGGCGACAGTCAGTTTGTCGACTTGTAAGATTTTCCGGAATGTTAGATTCGCAAACCACCTCACCAGACTTCTTACGGCCGATTTTTCTGTCACTCCGGAATACTCGGTACCCAGGGAGACTAATCAGTCGGTCAGGTGTGCCGGCCTTCAGATTAGTCTCAGTGAAACAGTGGATGTCTGCATCACGCTGGGATAACTCAGCTCTGATGTCGGGGAGCTTCGGGAGGAGAGACTGTACATTCAGGAGCTCCAGGGGTACTATTCGTGGTGTCCTCTCCACAGCCACCGGAGCCGCCGGAGTCGGCAAGCACCTGGTGCCTTCTGCTGGAGCGCTTGGTTGTCATGTGTCGTCAGTCTGGGAGGTGTCACCAGGTCGATGGAGGACGGAGCTTCACCTCCAGACCCTCTCGGTGCGGGTCGCGTCCGAAGGTGACCATTTGACCGTGATTTGGTCTCCGATCTGGCTGCGCTACGGCCGCCGGGCACGACCGGGCCGACTGTAGCCGCGGACCGCCGCGGCCGGCCGGGACAGCTGCGGCCCGGCGAGCGGCCCGGCGCCTTAGCTCCGGCAGCAGTGGGTAGAGGCTGGGAGAGCGGGGAGAGCGGGCGGCTGGCGCCGACCCGCAGCTGGGGCCCAGGTCGCATAGGCGGTGGCAGGGACGGGCCGGAGAGCTGCCGCTGACGTCAGTGGCAGGCTCTGACACAGAGTCGCACCGCAGGTGGATAAGAGCGCGGTCATAGTTAGGCCGCCGGCGACAGATACGGCTCCCGAACTGCGGCCCGGCGCGGCGCTCCCGCAGACGGCGGCCCGCCCGCCTCCCTCGGCGGTGTCTAGATCCGCCATTGCACAGCTGACCCGGTCCCGCCGCCGGTGGCCCGCCGCCCAAGCACTGATCCACGATTTTCAGTAGAGTCGTAGGTGACTCGGAACTCGGGTCTGATTTGGTCTCTGAAGCAGTGTGCTGCCTCCCGAAACCGGCGTAGATGGTGGTTCGTTCGAACGTGACCCGTTGGCGATGGGTCGTTGGCAATGTAAAACAACATATAAAAGCGACGAATCCTTGGAGGATCTACACCACAAATCACATCACTGAAACCACAGTCCGGCAAAACACGGTTAAGAGATGAAACTCGGTGGCCGGATTACTGGCGGAACCACGCATGACAATGACTAAAAGAACGGAGCGCGAGACGTGGCGGCAAGCCATAATCAGGCGCGTCGGCCAACTGCCAACTGGCCAACCTTAACCCTCGCACCGACGGGGTTCTGAACCAGCTGGAGCGGATCCGAGGCGGATTCTTAGTAGTGGCCGTATTAAAATCAAGCCAAGGGGAGGGTTACACACTGGCGGAGCCAGATTGTCTCTATGGGGCATTTTTGGCAAAAAACGTACCCTCATTTTTTTATCTATGGCTTTGGGCCGGCCACCTTATTTTGGTATTCAACCTTTAAAAATGACTTTTCGGGAAAAATACACTTTTCGAAGGAAAAAAATGTTTTTTTTTTGTCTCGGTAAAAGCAATACAAAAACGCGATATTACGTAGCATATACAATGATATTACAATATACGCATACAATTAATAACAACATGGGTATCGGTACCTTGACTCGCACGGTCGGTCGTCGGTCGGTCCTCATTGACTGGGGTCGGCTGAAATGACAAAAAATGTACCTCTAGATTTTGTATGCGTGTATTTAAGCCTTTGCAGCATTTTTAATTGGGATTTCCATGTTAAAGCAGGTATTTAAATATTTAGTACCGCGCGCGTTTTTTCAGACTTGCCTGATAAAACCCATAAATTCAGGTGGTGGGCCTTGTAGACTCTAGAGGATGAGAGGTTAAACATGTTTGGCATTTAATTCAGCGTTACATTGAACTGAAGGCGATGACGATGGCTTCGTTATGACGATTGCCACCGATGTGACGCTGCGAAGCGGCGTGAAAATGTGAATTTTGGGTAGTGGAAATTACATTTCATTTTGGAACCAGACCGTAATTGCGAAGTTGAAGTTCGGTACCATGCAAGTTTGGACCACCGTGGAGCAGCTTCCGGGTGCCGATGTCAACGTTCTAGGTTTTTCGTGTCGCTCTATTCGAACTCGGCGGACTAACTAGTTTAACATGTAGCCCTGCTTTGAAAATTTAATATATGTTTGAAGAGAGGTGGGCCCTGTGGCCAGGAATTACCGTCAAGGAGTCTCTGCCAGACACGAAAAAATTTTTTCATTTTGATTAAAACCCCCCCGGTTTTTTTTTTCCTAATTTGTAACCTATAAGCAATTACGAAACTATTGTGTCATTGCGCGAAGCGTGGCGAATTTTTGCGTTTTTGAACTGTTGATAGCAAGATTTTGCTGCTGCAAAGGCTATTTTTATTTATTTAAAAAAAAAAAAAAAAAAAATTCCCCGAAAAATTGCTAATTTTTCCCATTTTCTTCCAAGATCATTGTTTTTCACGTTCAGTGCAGGGAACGCGCGGGGGATGCTTGTATTGAATGCCCACTAGATTCCTGCGTGGAATTTGCCCCTAATGCCCCCACTGGATCCGCCAGTGAAGCCACATGCTTTAGCACAATTCACAATTTAGAAATCCGAGAACTATACAGATAATACTTATAAAACCGCTTGCATTATCAGTAAAACAACTTTTTCCTGGATATCTTGAAATTTACACACAAATGGTGCCCGTGCCGAATGGATACAACCTATTCTGGAGGGCGCATTCGGCGCCAGGGAGGGGGCATGACCCCCATGGCCCCCCCTTAAATACGCCACTGATCCTAGTATCACTGATCCTAGGGATACTAGGATCCCCCTGAGCCCTCAAAGGGCCCTTTGCGAGGCTCGGCGGGTCCTTTTCAGCGAGCGCAGCTTACCGAAAAGGGCCGACGAGACCGCGCGAAGCGCAGTATCATGGGCTTTTTAAGAGTCGGAAAACCACGCGAAGCGTGATCTTGAGAGTTTAGAGCACTTCAGAGGGCCTTTAGTGCCTCCAGGGCCCTCTCTGAAAAACCAGAGAGCCCCTTAGGCGTTCAAAAGAGCTTTGTGCATGTCAGAGGGGCCCCTGGACAGATCGAAAGGGCCCCTTATCGTGTCATAGGGCCCCCTGAACACGTCAAATGCGCCCCTATCCAGCACAGAGCTGAGCAGGTCAGAGGGCCCTCTGAGCATGTCAGCAGGGCGACAAAGCAGCCAGCGCAGTCCCTTGTCAGATGAGAAGGGCCCCTTAGAAGGAGTCCCCGGACAGACCAGAGGGGCTCTGGAAAGAAGTGGCCCTTGTAAGTACAGATCGGAGGGGTTCCTTATCAGACCTGGACTGGACCTGGACTGGAGAGGCCCCTGGGCGGTTAGTCTTACAGATGGGCCGAAATCCGTCTTCATCTCGCTTGCGTGCATGGGTTTCAGGGATAACTTTAACCCATGCACTTGGTGGATATTGGAGCATGCGGTTGGAAAACGGTTATAGGCCGTAGTTGGAGTCGGAGTCCATTTTCTTCACGCTTGAGCCTGAGTTGCTAAAATTGTGTTCGACTCCGCAGCTCTGGCCGTCGTCTGAACGCTCACCTGTTTCTCGCCA
The DNA here is from genome assembly GCA_014673585.1 of Semibalanus balanoides. Taxonomy (NCBI): domain Eukaryota; kingdom Metazoa; phylum Arthropoda; class Thecostraca; order Balanomorpha; family Balanidae; genus Semibalanus; species Semibalanus balanoides. The sequence continues at coordinate 188,684 of VOPJ01011538.1, forward strand.
TAGGTAATAGTGACCAAACCACACCGTATATGTACACTACAGGCTCGCTACCCTCCCCTGACTGACCAATGACCATTCTGGCGTCGTGTGTTGCAGAGAACAAGTTTGCGGTCGGCTCTGGCGCCCGGCTCATCTCTGTCTGCTACTTTGAGCAGGAGAACGACTGGTGGGTGAGCAAGCACATCAAGAAGCCGATCCGCTCCACCATCACCAGCCTAGACTGGCACCCCAACAACGTGCTGCTCGCGGCCGGCAGCACCGACTTCAAGGTACGGTCTGCCGAGCGATAGGGAGCTGAGGGAGGCTCCCTGCCGGCGACGGGAACGGAACGGAGGGAGGCTCCCTGCCGACGATGGGAATGGAACGGTGGGAGGCCTCCTGCCGACGACGGGAACGGAACGGAGGGAGGCTCCCTGCCGGCGATGGGAACGGAGGGAGGCTCCCTGCCGGCGACGGAAACGGAACGGAGGGAGGCTCCCTGTCGGCGATGGGAATGGAACGGAGGGAGGCTCCCTGCCGACGACGGGAACGGAGGGAGGCTCCCTGCCGGCGACGGGAACGGAACGGAGGGAGGCTCCCTGCCTTAAAATTCACAGTAAAATTCGGTGAAAAGTGGCAAAATAGTATTTGTTTATTTGTTTATTTAATGACAATGAGCAACAGGCATTCACCCAATTACAGCTCAAGTCG